>VMBQ01004192.1:71061-88015 GCA_007657795.1 Dreissena rostriformis | reverse complement strand
AAAACAGAGGAACTTACCTCTCGCGCGTGGCGTTTGTTGTTATCTGTTAGTGAAGTGCCATCCGTCATAAAAGTATTCGCATACCCGGCGTGATATTGCAATCGAGAACTCTCCCTTTCCGGTTTGACGTCTCGATACGAGTTGACCATGCGCGTAGTGAATGTTATTGCGGGTGTGTATGGAACTATCGGATTTGCGTTGTAAAACCCGCTGTAAATAAACAATTTTGACATGGATTTAACAGGAATAAAATAAATCTTTGAAGATTAAATCGTTTATTGTTGCATTGTTTGCATTAGTTCAAAAATTATATTACTCGTTTCCTTAGCCGCTCGATACGCGGTAACCGCAGGATAATACTACCTTGGTGCACGGCTCCTACTGAGATAGTACGCGTGACACTAACAAGTCCCACTTGATTGTTATTAATCGCTATGTTCAAATATCACTCAGCTACTGTGTACATCATCTTGAAAGTATCCCCAGTATGGTTTGCGAAAGAAAGGTACCAGTAACTTAGTTTTAACAAAGTTAAATTAAATCCAACCAATAAAAGGTACGTTCAGAATATAAAAGGTTTCAAATGGGCGCGCTGTATTTTTCGGAAAAAGGCGATCACAAATGTCTTCATGAGCACATTGTGCTAATGTGATTTAAAATATAATATATCCGGTATACTATACACACAACTTTAAATTGTTTGATTATCTTTATTGTGGTTTGAGATACTTGGTGTATTTCCGAACACTTCAATACAGCTTTTTATTACTTTAGCACACTGCCGGTCCTCTATTTTTTTTAATTTCCACCTCGATTTACGATCTGTCATCACGTATGTCCATTCATTGGTTCTTTATTATATATGGAAACTTCGTGGTACCTTTATGTACAATGTATCATTGCCATTGTAAGGTCAATATTTATTAAAAACGCTCAACAGCTTTCATGCAACAGCAACTTCAAAGAATAACGAATATTTAGTGACATATTATTGTAACCGGTAACTATAACCTATCCGACTACTACTCAAATTTTAATAAAATCGACGAGGAACTTGATGAATATTTTTTTATTTATGTCAATTTTTAATTTGTAATTCTGCCTTTCTTTCGTCCTCGTGTTAATGCCTCAGCAACCATAAATGGCATTTGCACTGAACTTAATTCAATACACTTATTTGTGTTATCTATCTGTTCATATGTTATCTGTTCGTCTAAATTATCAAACAAAGATATTTGATTACAATACAAATCACTTATGTAATTGAATGATACATACCCAAATAGTTGCTCTGTATCTAAACATCGATAAACAGATGGGTACGGACCGTAAAAGAAAATTTGACCTTTACAATTTGCAGACGGGCAGTGATGGCATATTTATATAAAAGGGTAGTAATTGGACAAACAGTTCTAGGTCAGATAACAGATTTAAAGCTATTTAAATGATAAAAGTATGTTATTTTAATAATTTAAGATCATTGTATAATTCGAATTGGGTTTGTGTATGAAAATTTTGATACTGATAAAAAGGGAATAAAGACAAATGTTTTCTAAAAAAAACTTACCATAGGTGAATTTTTTAATCTAACATTAACCCAACTCTTTAAAATATAGACATGTCTCATATCTTCAACAAAGTTTTATAGGGAAGTGTTGTTTTTTGTTTAATCAAAAGTGTCTTAAGGAGCATTTTTACAAGAAATACTTAAATTTTGGTGAAAGTTATTATAGATGGTAATACAAATACTGACCCGTTTTCATTAAGTTATTAGTAAAACCATGGCTTTAACGTATAATTAATTGCTTTTTTTTATCTAATGATTTTTCGTTTCATAATCTACAGAGCTTACATTTTGATATGCAAAATTCGTCATTTAGGATCGGAGAAGGATTGGGTGGTTGATTTACAAAAAAAAAATCATTTTCAACGAATAAAACTATTTAAGCTCATTTAACGTTTCCCTTCAACTACATTGAGACATATTTTACATCAAAAAGAGAATAAATCATTCTGACCAAATATTCTTTGAATCTCAGCACCATAATACCCTCATTTGTACATTTCGCACACTTAACATAGTAATATATCTGTTCGTGTGTATACGCAATTACCACACCGCTCTCAGTCTTAGCTTGTAAAGTTTAGATTTTTCTGTAAAGAACAAAATGATTAAAATCCCCAACAACGTATAACTTGTCATCATTCAACCAGGTTTCAATATTAAAAACAAAATATCGTGTTCACTGAATAAATTTTAATGTCTGCAGTTTTTCATTTGTCATAGGATTTTCCCCCTGCCGGCCTTGAACTGCTGACCCCTAATCGTAGCCTATTTGTTGTTCGTTTGATTGACTATCGCTCTGCCGTTTCTTTGACTAGACACGATACAGTCAGGCTATCCCACTCTCCGTACNCGTTTCCCCCCCCCCCCCCCCTCGAATTTGTGCTATTTTAAGAATAAGCATTACCTACTCTTGTCACTTTAAGAGTCTCCGTGTGTTTTGTGTTTACATTGGATTCCTAGATACGGCGTTTCTGTGCCGATTTATTGAAATTGGTGTTTCTCACAAGGTAAGATCATGTTTGCTTCGGTTCCCAGTTACTGAATGCTGGAAACTTAGTAAAGTGTATGTATGTACTTTTTTACCTTTCCGTTAAGGTTTAATTCGTATTGATTTTTCGGAAATGCGAACTCTTCCATGACTTCGCACTCACTTTCGATTTCGCTGATATCATTCTTCTCGTGTTCATCTATTAGTCGAGAAGCCTCTAAAGTTGTTTCTTGTGTTTTGCATGAACTGATCTACTCTTTTCATTGAGATCCCGCTTAAAATATATCCTGACTAAGCATATAAAACCATTCAGTAAACAATTATGTGATCGTTTTGCCATTAATGCAGAGCCTATAGCTGTGTACTTTATCTGCACGGTATGCGCACTATCGCGTCTCTTGCTTCTTGTGCTTTGAAAATACCTGACTTATGGTTTTTCCTTGGGATTTTGTCTGTCACATAAAATCGACTCCGTTCAGTTTTTACGCATAAGCAATATAATTTCCGTCTCAATATAGTCTCAAAATCGTATCACAATAGGTTTGTGTGTGCCCCATATGTCTTGTATCGGAACGACCCCTTATGTGAGTTATTTCTATGAACAGTTTCGATATCTTGTTTATCCCTAATACAATTCAATTATGACTTTTTGCTATGACATTGAATGCCTCCTCATATAACAATGTTGTTTAGCATGCTACTTGACTTCGCATCTATTAACTTTATGCGAGAACATTATTGATCGTCAAGTAACCTCTCCATTCGCGTGTCTTGGTCACTCAAGAGCATGCAGTGAAAGAGAGTGTGCTGTCATTTAAAGGATTGAAACTTGAGACTGTGGAGTATAAGTAATGTTTTTTTTATTGTACGGTGGCACTGATTTGACATCCGTATTTTGTATGCCGTGTCAACGACTTTTTAACTCGTTCGTACGACAAAGCTGGAACGATATAATTAACTCACGGAAACGAGTTATTAATTAGTGTGGACGAGTAGGTTAGTCATGGGAACGACTTAGTAACGACATAGCTCTCTCGTGGGAACACCTTGGCTCTCGTGGAAAAACATAGCTAACTCATAAGAATGACTTTGTAACTCATAGGAATGGGCTAACAAATTCGTGGTAAATAATCAACCAATCAAAATACGCGTTGTTAAAAGCTGATTGGTAAAGAGAGTCTTACACAATTTCAACCGACATAAAATAGAAAGATTCGCCTTTTTTAATGCTTTCAAATTGTTTGGATTCTGCTTGGTTAATTATTTCGTTTCCTCAAATAAGTTATCTCATTTATACGAGTTACTAAGTTTTCCCCTCGATTTAAGCTTTGTACGTTATTCCCACTAGTAACGCTCATTGGGTCGTTGTCGACCTGAAATGGATTGAAGTCACCCTAGTGTGACTTCAAGCCGATTCATTTCACCCTGGGGTGACCTCAAGCCGATTCATTTCACCCTAGGGTGACTTCAAGCCGATTCATATCACCCCGGGTGACTAAAATCGGCTTCATGTTACCCCAGGGTGAAATGAATCGGCTTGAAGTCGTATAGGGTCATTGTCGACCTGAAATGGCTTGAAGTCACCCTAGGGTGACTTCAAGCCGATTCATACAACCCTGTGGTGACTTCAAGCCGATTCATGTCACCCTGGGTGACATGAGTCGGCTTGAAGTAGCCATAGGGTGACAAAAATCGGCTTCTAGTCAACCCGGTCGACTTGTGGGCCATTTCAGGTCGACAATGACCCAATGAGCACTAGTTACTAAATCGTTCCAACGGCTCACTAAGTGGTTCCCACCTTTATCTAACTTGTTCCCACGAGTGGAAGCAACATATTCAACAGAAACATGCACATTTCACTGTCCCACCGTAATGCGGTGCAAAGTTAAATGTGTAATATCGTATTACCATTCATAAAACGTTTCTGCTCGTTAAGAAATACAAAAGAAATTTTTTAATGGATTTTAATAATATAAGTGTGTATGTTGATTAATCGAGAGTCAGACAAAATCAAGCGACACCCATTGTTTACATACCGTCACGTAACAACGTTATTGCCATTTTTTTGTAATTATACAAGTGATGGACACTAACAGTCGGTATGGGACTCAAACCCACGGTCCCGGGATACTATTCCGTCACTCTGCTAACTGACCTATTTCATTGCGTATGACTCAAACCGATGATAAAGGTTATTTAACATATGTAAGTTTATTTACTCGGTACGAAAAACCTGAACCAATCGCCAAGGTTCGTGGATTAGGTTTTCTAAGCTCGCTAAACATATATGTATTAAATTCTACTACTTACCTTGTACTATATATGTAATATAAATCCATATTTAATAGTCACTATACAATTTCTTTTTTTCCGATGTGCACATCCGTCCGTTCGTGCGTGTATTTGTCCGCTTGAGTTCATCCGATCTTATTATGTACCCTTATCAATTATTGGGATATTAATATGTAAAACTAACTTGACACAAACGATAACTGTGTGGAGATAGTGTTTTTGCGCGAAAGACATATGTCTACACTCAAAGGTCAGAGAAAAACGTATGGGTCAAAGATCATCTATATCATAACATTTTCATTATATAGTACAAATACCTCTGGAAATAGCTCAAAGGTAAATGTCACGCTCAGCGGTCAAACTTCATCATTATTCATGCAATTGTTAAGCAACTTTCCACAAAAGACATACAACCGTATTGCGAATCCAAATACCGAAATGCTAGGAATACGAACGCGTAATCTCTACAAAGCCTTAATAAACGCCTCTACGCTTAATGGATTTCGAAGGGAATCATTTATCGCTAAGAGAAGCTACATATAAGAAGAGCCTGCTTATATGCGTATTATATTACATAAAGATGATATTGGATAAAAGTTGCTTCACGTTTTGTTTGTGTTTCATTGAACATTTTTCAAGTTTGCCGATGTTTTATTCTTCGCCAATAAATTAATTGATTCCACAAAAGCAAAAACGAGTAAATTCTTCAATTAATGACACGCACGAGCGGAAGCAGACTCGAGCAGACACATGCACGCGGACAAATGGAAACGTTGCATATCCATCCACATGTAATATTTTTACACCCATACCCATTAAAGACAACGCACAATTTACTAAAATTCAACTTCCTTTTCAGATCAGAGATGGCAATCCTGCACTTTCTGGCAATGAAAGCAGCCGTCTCCATTTGTGTAATTGGAGCATTAATTTCATATCACCACGGATTTACATATAAAACAGAGTTCACCATATTATACGTTGAAGCAATATTTATTGTTCTTACATTAACGGCACACAAGAGGGAGAATATTGGACCAGTGATTATTGCTGTGATTATATTATGCATGCTACCAAAGTCAGTCTCTGAAAATGAATTTCAAAGACACCAACATTTTTATGAGGACAACGTTTGGCCATATTTTCAATATAACATGAGTATTATATGGTGTTACAGAGAATGTGTACTTTTTATAAACTTTATTATCCGACTTTTTACGATTTATAAAGTTCGAGCAGTAGACTTTGTATTCTACTTGTTATACCTGGTAATACAGGCTATCGTGCTTTTATACATTGTGTACACTGTTACGATGTTCATATATTCACGTCTATATATCGCCGGCTTTGAAAACTTCTTATACTCTTTTGATGATCACACCATAACCAGCTATCCTGACGGTTTCTTTGGCCCAAAAGTGTTGGACGAAACACTCTATACTAATCATGTGATGCACAGACAATCTTACTACCAGAATATAATGGGAAAATTCGATCTGAGAGAGAACTCGATGTACACAAGGGTCCAACTGCCTCAACTTCCATTTTTTCATTATTCAGTTAAAAGATATTTAGGAGAAGATTTAGACTTGACGTGCGACTACCGGTCAGTAAAAGGTCAGAAAGGTAAACGTCGGAGAATAGTGTGGTATATAAACGGAACGAGTATACATAGCATGTCAAATCGACATTCAGTCAACGAAAACATGAGTCAAAGTGATGATTCATACATGATTATTCAGTCCACACTTACGATTCGTGTACTACAGAAGTCAGATTTCGGTGATTATGAGTGTCGCGCGCATAGCTTTTATTATGAGAATGGCAAATGGAATCAAACGATTTTGATAAAAGAGACCATCCTTATTGGTATAACTTCGTTGGAGGAAATTGAGGCAAAAAGAATTCTGTTTAATCGGGAAGTAGGTAATCTAATCGTCAGTCACGTATTCTTTTGTTACCACACATTTGAAGACATTTCTGAAGTTAGAGTCGAATATACTATAAACGGCAAACCTGTTGATGTAATTTGTCCAGGTTATTCTACTAACATGTGCTCTCTTGGAGCTCAGGTTTTAAAATGTTATACTGAGATATTAAGGGAACGTGATTTTCCATATATTGATATCCATCACATCCAAGGCTTTCCAATAATAAAGGCTGCAGTCATCTATTACTGCCTGTGTCCTAGCGCATTCGGAATACATCGTGTAAATTTTATTCGCTACGTGCAAGATTCAACAAAGAATAAGTTTGTCTACATGGACTTTCAACATCCATACGTGTTCGTTGTTCTACCACGATCAGCACCATCGTTTTTTCGTTTCTCTGATGATACGGCAGCATATGCTGGGATAGAAGATCTCGTTCGCTCAAATCAGCCGCTAGAATCTATTGAAATGAAACTTGAATCTCTTATTGGATTTGTGAGTGCAAATGAGCAGAAATCACTTTTAATAGCGAACATCATTCAAAACGCTATAACAGTTTGTTTGGTGGTTATCTTATGCATAGTTCTCAGATACATGTCAAGGGTTTACTTTATTTATGTTTTACGTGAACCAGTCAGACGCATTCTGTATCGTTTGCCCAATATTAATTGCATTCCAACGCTAGAAGATGTTCTGTTCGATGTATACATCTCACATTCTGAGCAAGAATACGAATTTGTGACTCAGACACTACTACCATTTTTGCAGGATCAGGTACATGTTAAAGTGTGTTTTACAGCAAGTGACGCAATTAACCCCAATAGAACATATATCCATGAGTACAGCAGGTCTATTTCTCAGAGTCGTAAAATAATCGTGGTTTTATCTCAAGAATATCATGACGAAAAATTATGTGAAGACCTTCAGCTGCAGCACATAATTTTACCACTAACGTACGAGAATAAACGCCAAAGCCCAGACATATTGTGTATTTTGTATGATGAAGGAGCCATATTTCCGCCTGTTTGTGAGTGGAATACCCACGTTCAGCGATTGGCATGGAATAACCACTTACCAGAAAATGTGAAGCTGGAATCCGTACGGAGATGGGTAACAACGGGTCAGCTGTTACCAGCACTAGGATAATAGGCATCGAAAACTGATAAATGTGTTTGTCAAAGGGTTAAAAAAAGAAATTTGAGTATTTACTACGATTTTGATTTAACTAGTATGTTATTACGAGTATGTTGTTTTCTGAAAATGACATTTATTAAGCACATAAATGGGTTTTTATCGTGGGAGTTCTGGTTTAAATCACCTTAGCAACATGTTTTGTTCATACGGTGTGTTCTGTTCTGTTTGAAGTGTACGTAATGTAATATAAACATTCCACTATATTTTCCCCATACTTTCCATATAATATATATATTTCCATCGCCAGATTTGTAAAGTTATGTTGCCTTACACACCAAAATTAACAAACACTGTATCTACTTGGTCAAGTCATATTACACTTTGTCCGTGAATGTTTTTTCTCTTTCCTTAAATAAAAACGTCAATGAACATGTAAGCGATATCGTGTATTTAAATTGAAGGTGCAATTGCGCAACTCTTCGAAACTTATTTGAAAAATATATTATTAAGTTATACTAATGAGTGTTTCTTAATGTGAACAACGTACATTAATTGTGTACGTAATTGTGTTTAGTTTTATTTCTGGTTAATTTATTGTAATATACTTTTTTCTTTGTCTATATCTTGGGTCCATCGCAATTATTAAGATATTATGTTGAAACATCNAAGTTTGTATTCAGTAGGACATAGCAGACAAAAGCGTGTTTTCTAAATGATTTGTTAGCTGCGTTTCCCGCAGTTAGCCATCGTTTAATGTATTTCATCGTTACATTTTCAAGCAGGTGATTATTCCATACCAAACGTTGAACGTTGGTATTATATTAATACATGATCGGCTTTGTGGTATCCTTGTTATACAAAACACACAGTATAATCGAAATGTGGCGTTGATTTACAAATGTCAATGGTAAGATTTAATGATGAAGCTGTTCGCATAACTTGTCCGCATGGTATCTTTGAAATGAAAAGACAATAATTAGTATAATCTTCGTAATTCGTTCTGTGTACTGTATTAAAGGCCTTGTATTAATGTTAACGATGTCACTTTTAGAGAAGCACACATCAAAGTAAAGTTGTTCTTTGCGGAAAAGAAACAGCGTCTCAGCGACAAGTGTGTATCCATTATCATAACGTGAAATGGAAAACATCATACGAAAAACCGTTTAACATTGGTAGTTTGTTTAACTTTGGTAAATTATAATGAAAACGTCCATCTATTTTATAAATAACGTACACATGGTAGACACTTACGAACGCGAACAACGTCACAAACAGCATAAAATGCACATACGCTTAAAACAATTTGTAGAAAGTTGACAGTTCACATACAAATACGATCCCAAACGGCATACAATATTATAAATATTATTATTATAATATAAATTAATTATTGGCTAGCCAACAGCTGTTTACGTTGCGTTACACAACAAGAAACACAAATATGTCAACTGCAATCGCTTTCATAACACAATACTGGAAAAATTGACAAACCACTGTTCAACCATCGCCCGATTCCCAAGTTCGACCCAGTCCGCTGTACTCCTTTCATTTAATGAAGTGTAACGGAATGATTTAGTCATGGGTATCTGACGATGATGTTCAATATTCTTTTATCAATCAAATGGAACGCTTGGCATCGTTTAAATCAATATGAACAACAACACATAAGTCCCGTCGATTAAGCATTATGCTGTCAACCAAACGTTCAACGGTCTTCACAATGCATTTTGGTTTAAGAAATGTAATGTTAACCACTGCTGACTAATCAATATAAATACACAATACTCGAATTATAGAGTTCAGATCTCTACAAGTATTCATGTTTAAAATAGTTCTGTCTATCGACAACAGAAGAGATATTTTTCTTATTTGTTTTCAAAACGTGTATTTTGATATGCGAATGTCCATATTTTATCAAAACTCTCGTGTACTGTTTGTTTACGATCTAAACAATTCAACATTCTGCCAGATCTTGACGACAGTAATGGACATTTCTGGCTTAAGTGTTCCCTTAACTATCGGTAGGTATCAACGTTCCTTTAATCTCATTATTTAACACGCATATTTTCAGTACAATTAAAATCCATTCCTAGTTTCACGAGTCAAACAGTTCTATGTCCTGCAGGAACTTTGTAACGCCTATCGATACACACTGGCCGAGCACCACGCTGAACGCAAATCCAAGAACGTGCATTTGTGGACAGAGAACTGAAATAAATAAAGATCATCTAATACAGGACGTGTAATAACTTAATTAATTACGCATCAATGTTGCCGAAATGACATACAATAAAGAAAAGAAACCGTTTTACATGAAAAGAGTAATTTAAAATGTTACAAGTGTCAATATAACAAGGTTTTCGGCATAATACATATTATAGATCTTTGAACAGATTATCAAACTGTGTAATACACAAGAGCATGGTAAGCCTGTAAAGCATAAACCGAATATGATGTAATTGCATACGCAGAATGAAAACATGAAAACAATACAACTATAATATATGAAATATATTTCAACCTTAATTCACGAACAAAAAGCATATTTAGCATAGTATTCAACTTATCGTTTGTAGAAAGCATGAACAAAAGATGATTAATATGAGGATTAGGCGTGAAATTGTTGTCATGGTTACAGAAACACGAGGAAAATACTTCAATTTAAATGAATATATAACACATAAAACATATAGAGTAAAGAAAGGGTGAAAAATGTAAGATAACATACATAAGATGATGTTTCAGTGTGAAAATATTTATTTAATCAATGCATCAACATTCAAAAACATATCGAATAAAGCAAGAATAATGATATTGCTTTTTTTTCAATAGAAACATGAATCAGATATTCAGTTTAACTCATGGTAAATCTATACTATAGACTACACTTGACTTTTGAAGCTTTCTACGGAAAGCTTCCATAAAAGGTCTCATTTACCGGCTAATATTGTAACAAGTATGCCACGCCGAAAAAAATGAAATAAAAACAGTACTTAATAGAAACTAGGAAATACCAACATATATGACCTCACTCTGTGAAAAGGGGGTTTAATGCATGTGCGTAAAGTGTCATCCCAGATTAGCCTGTGCAGTCCGCAGGCTAATCAGGGACAACACTTTTCACATAAGGTGAATTTTTGATAAAGAAGAGACTTTCTAAACATTTCATAAAAGCGGAAAGTGTCGTCCCTGATTAGCCTGTGCGGACTGCACAGGCTAATCTGGGATGACACTTTACGCACATGCATTTAACCCCTTTTTCACAGAGCGAAGCTTTTAAAGTTAGTAATTAAAGAGCACAAATAATAAGACTTACCTCTGAGTGCTTGCACGTTTGCAGCAGCAGTGAACAGGTGGCAGAGCCAAGTATAGACGGCACTGTACTTGTGCGCCCACAGTAAGGCAGGTAGCACGAACATCTTTCCAAACATGGACAGCATCAGACCGTATGTGCACGCTTTTAAACTGGATGTAGAGCAAGTATTTTCAGTAACACTTCACGGCAAATACTTATCAAATATAGTGCAATTCAACCAAACATAATAGTTGACACTCATACAACATGTAAGTGTCCCAACTATTCTGTATGATTTAACTGTACTTTATTAAATGTTTTTATAAATGCTCAACAAACCAAATATGTTATATTACCCGTGTTTAAGGTATACAAATATTAATGGTGTCAATGTTACTGTAAAACATGGTAAACTGAATGAGAAAACAACCCTGGATAAAACAAGTACTATATTATACATGTATGTAAGAATTAAGTATTGACATTTTATTTTTATGTTTTATGTTGCATTTGATGTAAAGTTTTGTATAGTAGAGACAATAGATTCACTGACTTGCCTTAAATAAAAGAACAGCATACAATGATGTTGATTATACATACAAAATATTGAGTTGGATAATACAAAAAATATTTAATAATAATAGAGTTAATGTAAAAATAAATATTCATATTTACCCACACACATTATATATATATATATGAAAAGTTTGCATTATTAAACACTGGTAATTCCATATACCAAAAAATATACAAGCAATTAAAAAACAATTGCCATGAGAAAGCTGTTTGAATTATTAACAAGACAAGCCAGGTTTAATTTAAAAATGTATAAACTCTTACCTTGGCCAATTATGTTTGTCTTTTGAAAACATCTTGAATATGGACATCATTGTAACAACAACGACTAGGAATGTCAACATTTCTGCAAGAAGATTGTAAACAAACAACAATATAATTAAAGTTTAAGTGATGCATGCTATTTTTTAAGCAATATAAATGCAGTGAGAAAACAAGAAACAAGAGGGTCAAAAATTCTAACTTACTCACCTGCTTCCCAAAGAACACAGTTTTGCCCAGCTTTTGCAAAGTTCTAAAAACCAGTTTACAACACGGCCAACATATAATGAAAAAAAAAATCTCTGTAAGTTTTATGATGATTGGGCATAAAATGTGGTCTCTTGAACATTCGCAAGCTTTTAAGTTAATTTAACCTTATGACCTAGATTTTGATACCTATTTATCCCAAAATCCAAACTCGACCAGGACATCATTGAGACAAAGTTTCATGAAAATTGGGCAATAAATGTGGCACCTGGCGAGTTCACAAGCTTTTTCTTTCATCAGATCGTGTTAATGACCTCATGTGACCCATTTTAAACTAGGACAACATATCATTATTGCAAATGTTCTGACTGCGTGACATGCAGATTGTGCAATAAAGGTTCACAATGTAAATGTTGACAACATGCGAAAAACGACGGACAAAAGGTCATAATAAAAGCAACCGTGAGCAGTCTGTACTGAGGGAAGCTAAAAGGAACTAAAAAAAGAGTTCTTTTCTAAACACAGTTATAAAGCAATTAACTGGATAGTGACTGAAACTTTTCATTCTAGTAAATGAGGTTTGACTTAAGCACTTATTTGCTGTGAAACAGCCCAGACGTATTACAATATGATCACACTCCAGAAATATTGTGGACCATAACTCTGTGAAAAATAACAGAAGCAGAACAAACAAAGTGTTCATATTTGAGGGTAATTAAAAAACCCATAAGTAGATGCTAAAAATAGACCAGAAAACATTGTCATGAATGACAAAAAAATAAAAATTAAAAATCCTTCGAGCAAATTATTGAAGCAGAACGTAAAGCTCCTGTAATTATTTATAGATAATTACTCATTTGAGAAATTGTCAAAGCCCTACAATTCTGAGGCAAATAATTGAAGCACTAAGATGCTGGTAGTATGTGCACTTCCTCTTGAAAAACCAAGCTTTCTAAATACTCCTTAAAATTCAGCCAGTAGGAAATAATGGGAGATAGGTAAGTCAGTAATTAGGCATAATATATAAACTGTTATTTAATACAAAATAAAAGTCCAATAACTTTGAAAAAAAATCATTGAAGCTGAACTTCAAGAGCATGTAATCAATGCAGATTTACAAACGGGTGAAATGCAAAATGCTTATATTTTTATAATTGCTATGTATCCATTAAACTGAATTTAAATGAAAGTTTACAATTCAGAACAACCGTTTCCACTTCACAGTGTCATGTATACTTTTTTACCACAAAAATAAAAAAAAACAAACCTAAAGCTGCCAAACAAAAATTCCAGTAAAGGTCGATTTCCAGGGCTGAATAGAGGACATTGTCTTGGGGCCACGCCTTCTCCAGGTTGTGAGAAGATGGGCGTAAGAGTCTCGTGACTGCATCACAGATCAGCAGCACCAGGCAGAACTTCCAGTGAGACTGAAAATAAAACAATAAGTAAAATGTACAAATCTAATCACCACAAGAATCATTATCAATACTTTAGTACAGATCAGTGAATAAATATTACCCTTACATGTACATGTGTATGGATTATAGACAATTTTACACGTAAACAAGACAGCCAATTGAAATTTATTGTTTACTACGGTAATATAATTTTGTATCTGGGTTTTCATTATGTATATGTATTTATTGGCTGAAATTAATTTCAATTTAAATAAATTATAATTATTAGCACATTTACAATACTTCTTGTATATTAGTTTTTTTTAAATCAATTAAAATTAACTAAACCACTACCTTAAACATCTTGCACAACCCATGTTAAAGACAAAAGACCTTGGGGAATTCTGCTTAAAATAATCGAAAACATTTTTCCCAGATTAAAAGACCTCAAGTGTGGTAAAAAAAGTTAAGACTAATTTAATTATTTACTTCCATTACAATTAAGGAAAACTGATTAGAAAATTGAAGATAACATGCACATTCGAGTATTGTTCGGATTATACGTTAAATAAGCTCTACTAATTTTTGAAAATATGAAGCATTTTTCTCTTTGAAAATTATAACTATTTATATCAAATAATTTTATCGTGGAGAAAGGTGATGCTTTTTGGCTTTTGATTGTAAGCGGCTTTCCTTTGATGATATCGAACTGTCCATTCACACAGATTGTGAATTTTCGCGAGACTTTAACAGTAATTATTGTATACATATTCACATGGGGTCGGCGTGTATTGACCTGCCTGAGCGCTGATTGGCTGATGCGATTATCAACAAGAATTTGATTGGCATCTGAAAAAATCGCTTGCTGAGAAATTCATGACATGCAATAGCACCTTGGCAGACTTAACGCAGTAAATGGCCAGACTTACTGTAAATATTTGTATGTGTTGTGTATTAGACAACAGCGTACATGCGAATCATCAGAAGTCTTAGGGTCTTCCACTATTTGTTTAATGGACGTATGACTGCTGTTTTGAGGCGTAATTAATTTACGCCTGGATGTCCACTAACGGAAGCGCTGCAATTGCCCAACTTTACCTTACTTAACACACTTCATCACACAACAAATGCAAACACAGATGAATTAAACAGGGTCAATGCCTATCAATCAAAGCCTATTGAATACATCCAAACCTTGATTCCACTGTTAATGAGTATATGACGGAATGCCCCTCTCTTGAGAAGGATAGCGTCCAGACTGACTATCACCCGGTCATGTTCTATGTACTTGTCCACTGGCTTACCACATTTTGACTGTAACGAAAGTGACACACTTATAAGTATTATGAATTGAGTGGTGACAATGTTTGAAAAAAAAGTTACATGCCAAGTTAAAATTTTGTATGAATATTGTATCATACAAATGTACTTATGGATTATTAAGAACAAAGTAACTGTAATAAGACTGCACAATACTGTTTGTAAGACAAGTGATACAATATTGAAAAGAGGAAAATCAGATTGGCATTGAGATAAAAAAGACATACATGTGTGTCTAAAGGGCATGGATGCCTCCACATTCCACTTTTGTCTAAAAATACCACTCATGTTGAAAACAGGTGGTTTTATAGCCAAATTCGACCTCTGGCCTCTAACTTCTAAGTATGACCTTGACCTTTGACGTAGGGAGACCGGTGCTACACACAACATATCGTCATTATATGGTTGGCATTTGCACCAAGTTATACTAATATGCTTCATATTATGACAATCTTATGTCTGAGACTTATGTTTCAAATCAACATTTGAATTTGACCTGTAATTTTGACCTTGACTTTTGGAATAGGAAGACATTTGACAAATGCTTGACAATGGTTGTGACAAGAATTTTGTGCAGTCGAATGTGACCCTTTGACCTCTATTGGATAGGGAGACAAGTTCTACACTCTACATTAGTGCTGCAACAATACGCCAAAAACCGTATTGCAATATATTGTCAGTTTAAAACCCCGTATTGCAATATATTGCAATATATTGCTAACTTGTACCAGAATTACAACTCACCAGCTAATCACCAAAACCAACCTAATTACATGAACATAACCTTTGTATTGTATGTTTACTTGTTTAGGTTCTAGTTTTATCGTATTGGCAATTCTAGCCTATTTTATAAAATGCTTTATAAACACTATTAATTCTTTTTTTGGCTTTACAAAGCATTTGGTTAAGAAAAATTAGTATTGTCATTTTGTCCATTGGATATTCCCATTAAACATTAACAATGTTGTGCAATTGTGTACTGTATAGTGTATACAATACATCTCTTGGACATTAACATTAATTGATTATAAATATGCTTCAAGTACAATATGACCAAGTCATTACTGTTTTATTTAAACTGGTAAAGCATATTTATTGCTCAGTTTACAGTTCAACTATGTTACATAACACAATTGTTTAATTAACTTTACTTCATGTTTTTCTTTAGAAATATAAGCATAATCCCCCACTTCATTTGACACCATCCTTTCACCGCTTACAATATCGTACCCCTTCCTTGATCTCCTTCATTTCTCTCTTCCTTTAAAGACTAAAATATGCCCAAACAACACTTTTCCCTTGGAATTGTCTATACAGTCAAACTCGGCGTTCGTTTCGTCTGCCATTTTGAGAACTATTATAAAAGCCGTCAAAACGAATATTAACACAAAAGAGAATTGTGGATGTTTAAAAGCTGGTCGTGTAACTTATCAGAATGCTGTTACGTAATTGTTTTTATCATTATTACTTTTTGTTTATATTAACATATTTTAACATTTTTATTATATAATAAATTGTGTTTTTTTTTTTCGTATTTTCATAAGCTTCATCTTAAATTGAACAGTATGACATGCAAAAGCAGATCTTGCGGACTCTCATGTAATAACGCTACTTTGTATAATAGACTTTTTATGCCCCTTTCTTCGAAGAAGAGGGGGTATATTGTTTTGGCCTGTCTGTCTGTCATTCTGTCTGTCATTCTGTCCCAAAACTGTAACCTTGGTTAAAGTTTGGTCATAACTTTTGCAATATTGAAGATAGCAACTACATATTTGGCATGCATGTGCATCTCATGGGGCTGCACATTTTGAGTGGTGAAAGGTCAAGGTCATCCTTCAAGGTCAAAGGTCAAAAAACACAATCCAAGGGAAGTAATAAGCTTTAAAGGGAGATAATTTCTATACCTGCCAAATGATAAATAGAAATTTTATTTCAAAGCGGCGCAGTAGGGGGCATTGTGTTTCTGACAAACACATCTCTTGTTTA
>VMBQ01004192.1:0-69702 GCA_007657795.1 Dreissena rostriformis | reverse complement strand
ATACGCTCACTATATTTTGCTTATAGGACAGAAATAGTTTGTGTTATAGAAACAGCAAACGGTCCAGTAGGTTACAATCCACTATTTAATAAAAATGCGGATATTTAAGTAGTACCATCCCGGTTATCGCAGTGGTTGGTACTCGCGCTTCTCACAAAGGCGACCCAGGTCCTACTCTCCACACCCGGCGTTAGGTCAGTGGTCACCACAAACGACATATGGGGTTTTCTCCGGGAAGTTCGGCCCCACAAGACCACATAAAACTTAATGCATTTCCGTAAAATAGCAATGTTTGGGAATTGCAGCAATTAATAAATTCGTCCCAACTTTCGTGAGTCTCTTCTAAGTTTATTAGGAAATTATGTTGGGAAATACTCCGGGCCCTCACATAATGTAGACATCATAAATGTCGAACTACACATAAACAGACAGCGGTCACCGGCCTATTTATCATGTATTATAAAGTATTACAATCACGTGTGTTATTTACGTTTTAAATTTACAGGCATTATATAAAACAACACTGTCACATTGCAGTTCCGTCACTCAACAGACTATGGCTCCAGACATACGAATCTGCAAGTAAGTGTGGCGCACGATAGCCAACATGACTGTGTGTCTTATCTTTCTGATTTAGAACATGTCTATTGTTGAATGTTGTCATTTTTAACCAGTCTTTAAGTCGTCACCATGGACTGCAATTATGTCAAATTTGCTGTGCTCTTATTAAATATTTGGACATTATCTGAGGTACAATGTATCTGTCATATACAACTTTATCTGTAACCGTCGTTTTTGTCATTTCTCAAAATCTTATCGGTGTGGTATATTTTGTGCTGATCAAATTCAAATGAGACGTTATAATACACAAGTCCCATTGAACACCGACAAAAGGGACACAAACGAATCAAAAGTTTTTTTTATTTAGACCTACAACCATTTAATTGTTCGCATTCGTAGATTTCTCAGTTGTGCCAAAATCAAACTAAACGTTTTATTAAACGACCACTCAAAAGATCATATAAACATATGCACACATACGGTTCTCATGCTACAAGGTTCATTTGTTATCTAATTCTCAAGTTAGTGATTATATTCAGATAGTCATTTAATCACATGCGTCCATCATTTTATGGGGAATAAAGACATATTGAGAATTTCGAGTAAATAATAAAGGCAGCTTGCGTTCTTGCTCCATTGCGTTATGTTCATTATAAATTATATAAAATATTATACATGTATATTATGTTATATATTTTCTAAAATATTTTCCCCGTTTATTAAAAATGTTGTATATCACATCAAACACATTGCAACGAGAGTCCCAACCATAGATTGTTCTCCAGACAATGATCCAATTCAGAACTCATTGGAAAGTTGTGCAGTTTATCTGCAAGTTCTATATTGTTGTTCGATATTGATTTTGTTTTGCGCTGGATTCGAATCACTTATTTTTTGGTATTCTAATCATCGAATGTTTTTCTCAAATTCTCAAAGCATAACCGATTTAAATGTACATTTCTTTCATTTGAAAAAATATATACAAGGTTACGGAAATAATAATACGCATGAACAATTAAGGTCTGTAGAGAGAAATCTGTGTACAGCAGTTGACTTACTATAAATAATTGCACCATGTCATTCAACATTTCTTTATTCGAATTTATTTAAAAATCTTACTTAAGAATATTTTTTGCACAACATGATTTTTATAACGTTGTATGCATGGATTATAGAACATTGTAGTGAAATCAACTGCTTTATTGCTAATGTTTAAACGCTTACAATACGAAGATGTTTTACTGTTGTTAGCTTTGATTTATGAGCAAGTCAACGATTTCATTATGTTGACCATAAACCGGAAGTCACTGCTGGCAGAGCGTTTAATTAGTGCGCAGTCAAGTGCTTGATCTCATTTGGATGAACGTACATGTATGTGTACAAGTATGAAAAGAAACTTCTAGTAGTGAGTGAATCAATTATGAAAAATAATTCAGCAGTATGCCAAATTTGTAAACATGAATCTTGATATTCTACATTATATTCTATAATGTTGGTAACATTATACCAAAAAAAGCGAGTTTATAAATATGAATCTTGGAAGTGCGCTAGTGTACGCGTGTTACGCATTGAGCGTTCTTGCAATAAAGTGGTTCCGGTATCAAACTAAAGGAAATGAATCATTCTGGNTATCACATCAAACACATTGCAACGAGAGTCCCAACCATAGATTGTTCTCCAGACAATGATCCAATTCAGAACTCATTGGACAGTTGTGCAGTTTATCTGCAAGTTTTATATTGTTGTTCGATATTAATTTTGTTTTGCGCTGGATTCGAATCACTTATTTTTTGGTATTCTAATCATCGAATGTTTTCCCAAATTCTCAAAGCATACTGTAACATTTCTTTCATGTGAAAAAATATATACAAGGCTACGGAAATAATACTATGCATGAACAATAAAGGTATGTAGAAGAAATCTGTGTACAGCAGTTGACTTACTATAAATAATTGCACCATGTCATTCAACGTTTCTTTATTCGAATTTATTTTAAAATCTTACTTAAGAATATGTTTGGCACAACATGTTTTGTATAACGTTGTATGCATGGATTATAGCACATATTGTAGTGAAATCAACTGCTTTATTGCTAATGTTTAAACGCTTACAATACGAAGATGCTTTACTGTTGTTAGCTTTGATTTATGAGAAAGTCAACGACTTCATTATGTTGACCATAAACCGGAAGTCTCTGCTGGCAGAGCGTTTAATTAGTGCGCAGTCAAGTGCTTGATCTCATTTGGATGAACGTACATGTATGTATACAAGTATGAAAAGAAACTTCTAGTAGTGAGTGAATCAATTATGAGAAATAATTCAGCAGTATGCCACATTTGTAAACATGAATCTTGATATTCTGCATTATATTCTATAATGTTGGTAACATTAAACCAAACTGCGAGTTTATAAATATGAATCTTGGAAGTGCGCTAGTGTACGCGTGTTACGCATTTAGCGTTCTTGCAATAAAGTGGTTCCGGTATCAAACCACAGGAAATGAATCATTCTGGGGAAGTATTCTAAGTAATTGTTCTTTGCAGGGGGACGTTTACGAGTCCGAGGCATGGGATCTGTGTACAGACACGTAAGTATGACACGATGGTAATCGGTTCTTTGTATACCGTAGTATTTGGGTCAACAGAAAATAGGTACATACGTACAGGTACGTTTGTGTCAGTTTTGAAGCAGTGCGCTCAATTTCGCAAAAAAAATAATTTTGCATAGGTATTCTCATATGTGTACATAAGTATATGTCTATACGAACACCTTATGCGCGTAGACATATTATTGCATCAGTTGGATATAACTGATGTTTGGATATCTACGGTAATTGAAACGGTAGTGGTATGGCAAATATGATTTCGTATTATTAGTTGAGATGATCTATGATTTTGTCCACCACAAAGTTACTGGATGTACTTCATGTACACAGAGAATATAAGAGATAATTCTTGATTATGTCAGCTTAAACCCTCTTTTAGCATGATTCAATTGCTTATCTACGGTACGGAAAGAGTGAAAACATATCGATGCAACAACTTAGTTGTCTTCTTTATATCCTATGTATTGAAGTATTGTTGTGGCCTAGCATTTTATATGCATTACTTAACTACATTTGGTAATACCTCCAGGCCACCAAAAGACGCCAAGTTATGGCCATCAATAAGCAACGGTCACTTNGTATATGTCTATACGAACACCTTATGCGCGTAGACATATTATTGCATCAGTTGAATACAACTGATGTTTGGATATTTACGGTAATTGAAACGGTAGTGGTATGGCAAATATGATAAGTTGAGATGATCTTTGATTTTGTCCACCACAAACTAACTGAATGTACTTCATGTACACAGAGAATATAAGAGATAATTCTTGATTATTTCAGCTTTAACCCTCTTTTAGCACGATTCAATTGCTTACTCTACGGTACGGAAAGAGTGAAAACATATCGATGCAACAACTTAGTTGTCTTCTTTATATCCTATGGATTGAAGTATTGTTGTGGCCTAGCATTTTATATGCATTACTTAACTACAGTTTGTAATACCTCCAGGCCACCAAAAGACGCCAAGTTATGGCCATCAATAAGCAACGGTCACTTAGGGACTGTGGTCCATAGCGACAGCGTGTACATGAACGGCCTTTACAACGGGAATGGAACTTCTTCCACTCGTGCAAGAATACCAGCCATGACGTCATTGAATATGCTAAATTTAGCAGGAACGCGTTTGAATACATCATTTTGCTTGCATATGGATAACGGTACTTGAGAAAGGGCATTCTATTTATTTTAATATTAAAATGGAAAAGAAACAACACATACTCAGTACACATTAAATGAGGTAATAAATCAATCTCTAACTGACAATAAGATGTTCTGTGTGAATTATTATATGTGTTAATATCATAAGAATGTATAGATAATTCCTTTAAAAAAAAATGCATGAGCATTTCTTAACATTTTCGTTTTAAATTGCTTTGGTGAGTGCTTAACGAGAGCAAATAAGCTGACCTTTAAAATCTAATGATGTTTTTTTTTAACATACAATCTAAATACGTAAATTACATTACGAACAGGAATTTATGAGGAGACGTACAGAAACGATCACTGGAAGTTGACCATAACCATATACGCCCATCGGGTAGTGAGACGCGTACTTGTCACTGAAGTTTCCATAGCAACGGATGGTTCCCAAGGGCAACTTGTGGTTCCGCTACAAATTAACTTTGGCAACGCGAGCGCTGAAATCAGCTTTCTGAATATAACCAGTGATATACCAAATGCAAGGTGGGAAGAGCAATTCTGTTTTAATAAGAACTTGAACATTCTTTTGTTCATTTACATATACAATTTCTCAACGATTTTGCCCAAAAAACATTTTTTTCTGGTATCATTAAAATTATATGGTGTTCTTAAGTTTCCTATCACAATAGTTAAAGGATGATCATAAATATATAATTATATCTAAATACATATATAAATATATAATATATAATTATCATAAAGCTAAAAGTGACATTCATACATTCCATTACAGCTACATGTACGGCAAAATTAACGAAGCGGAAACATCCGGGTCAGGCCGAACGCCAGTGCACGTGTACTCTACCATCATACCACGTAACATAACCATAGCAATTGGAGAGGCCCGCAAAGAAACGCACGTGTTTCTGATGTCAATCAGTCCTGACCTTGCCGATGCTAATTCGGCTTACAAAACAGGTGCTTATATTAATTATGTTTAGCTTTGTTCACTTACTGTGATGAACTTAATATTTGCAACTTGTATTGCAAAACAACGAGTAAGTTGCAGCGTGAGTATAATTATATTATATTATTAAAAAATAAAACAACACATCTGTAATTGATAATGATAAAAAATTCAACGGTGGGCAATTATGATTTCATTAAATGTATAGACCTTTGATTTTTCTTATGATGAGTATACTAGAACTCCTTTTGCAAAGTGGAGTTGTCATACACAGAGCACTGTATCTCGACTCCTATGTTTCGCTCTATCAATTTTCGCAAAGGTTTATTAATATTTTAATTTTCTCAATGACAGTATGACGCATCATCATCAATGCACAATAAAATCAAACAGTATTACAATATGTTTACCTTTACAGCAATCAACATGTACCTTGATGGAACTCTGCAGACATCGCACGTCAGTGCATGGCGTCGTGTTTGGGACGCGGGCCGAATTGACGTCAACGGCAACATGACGTTAGCGTCCACGGTGAACAGTGCCCTCTTTTACATCATTAGTTCCATGCTACTGACTCCAGACCCACTGTGGGAATTCAACGGACTGTCGCCTGCCGATCTGGCACATAATGTATGTTCAATGTTTACGGTGTTTCCTTGCATTTCTTTCGTAAAAGAAGAATTACAGTTTTGAACGTTTGACAGATATTTTGAAACACAACATTATTTAAATTAAGTAGAAAGCTCGTTTCTTATCTGAAAAAAAAAGATGTAAGAAGAAATCATGTTTTGAACTATTGCCCTACTAACATAAATCAAATAGATTCTACAAACGTATTACCGTTCCGCATACATGTGGGTAAAATCGGTGAAAGGAAACTAACGGCTATAAAAGCTCCATAATTTTATGTGGAAAAAACTAATACGATTAAATATAAGCCCTATTAAAGATAAACAACTAACATAAATCTTGCTTATTTGATAAAAAAGTACTATTATATTCATTGAATAAAACTTACAACACTGCAAAAAAAACTGACAGAAATAACAGCAGTTTTGTTCCCATGGCAACCCACATCACCCACCTTCCAGGGCTACAACGGCCACATGTTCTGGGACCAGGACACGTGGATGTACCCTCCTGTTCTGCAGCTGCACGAAGACCTCGGTGCGATCCTCGTGCAGACGAGACTGCGCACACTTAACGCGTCCTACGAGTTTGCGAACCGAAACGGTTACAGCGGGGCCCAATACGCATGGGAGAGCGCATTTACCGGTAGGTCCGATGTAACGCCAAGTGTAGATCAAAAGAGTTTCATATTTCACTGAAAAGGGTACATATATCATATTGCAAAGGGTACATTTCTCTTTAAAAGACTATAAATCTAATTGAAAGAGATGTCATTGAAAAGGGTACACATGCAATTGCCCGGAATACAGATCTCATGGCAAAATATACAGGTTTATTGCAAGGGTTATATTGCATATTGGAAGGACTGCAGATCTCATTGAAAGGGTTACAGATCCCATTCAAAGGATAACTATACTTCTAACAAGAAATCAGACGGAGGTGTCATCTTCATCAATAATAAACCATTGTACATATTATTCTAATTACATATGCCCTACAAAGTGATACATATAATTCCATATCCAAACGTTTTGGTTCTTGAGCTTCAAATAAGCAAATCATCGATGAAACACTGTTTGCTGAAATATATGTATGGACTCGTGGTAATAACTTGTCTAATATGTGTTTATCCACATATGCTTTCAACAAACAATGCCTCTCGACAAACTATGTTTTATTTTTATATCTATGCTAGACATGATTTTAATATCTTGATAACACTGTTTGAGTTTGCTTATACAATACCCTTTACGAGGTCTGGATGTGACTCCATGGCAACCGGCTCAGGACTGGGAGATCCACGTGACCGGTGACGTAGCAATGGCGTTCCATCACTACCTCATGTTGACTGGCGACGTTGACATGCTGAGGAAGTCGCGCCTTCAAGAGGCCATCTTTGCCATTGCTGATTTCTGGAGGTCTAGAGCAACTGTTAATGGAACCAGTGGGCTTTACGAAATCAACGGTACGGTTTATAATTGGTATTTATTTGCATGTAACCATGCTATTTTCAAACAAAACGAAATTGATATTATGGCGAAATTTGATTAACAGTTTGTTCAGTCATTCAGAAATCTAGGAATCAATCGAAATCGAAGACGTACCTGTCTTGTAAAAACACTAGCTCACTGCAAACGGTACTTGACGGACAAGTCTCGAAAATACTCGTTCACAGCAAACGATATTTGAGAAAACAGTCTTGAAATAACTGAAAACGTTATTTGACGGACCAATCTGGCATCAACACTCGTTTCATAACAACACGGTGTTATGGACCGATCTTGTTCAAAAACACGTTTCACTCTCAAAGGTATTCGACGGACCAGTCTTGCATCATAACTCACTGTATCACAACGGTTTTAAATGGACCAACCTTGTTTAAAAGACTCTTTCACTCTCAACAGTATTTGCCGGACAAGTCTTGTATTGATACTCGTTATATCACAAAGGTATTAAATCGACCAGTCTCGTATACCACCTTCTCACTATCAACGGTCAAACTAACAAGTCAATAAAATAGTACTATTTTACTCTCCCCGGTTTTTGACGGACCAGTATTGTATAATGCTCTCTTTCATTGTCAACGGTTTTATACAGACCATTCCTGTTATAAATACACTCGTTTATTCTGAACGGTTTTGACGGACCTGCATATAAATAGGCGTCTTCCAACGCGCATTAGAGTATCGTCATTTCTGCCCGGATGGAAAGTTTAACATAATTATTGTTAACATGTTTCGGGTCTATGAACACCTTATCTGTATGGCTATTGCTCTGGAAACCACATGCATAATTTGAGGGATTCATGTAATACTGGTATGGGGTGGTTAACTTTTCATGTTCGTCAACCATTACAACTCTCAACACCTGAAATCTTTGACATTTAATAAGCAACAGGAGGTCAATACAAAGAACCCACGATTCTTGTTAGATTCTTTCGGGAAGGAATCAAGTAAAGTATTTTTTCACTTGGCGGTTAAGTAGTGTATCACTTCATAGCAAAATACATTTTTTTGCAAGCATGTATGTGTATTTGTCATACCCAAACTCTAATATCTAACCAATATATTATCATATTTTTGTATTCGTATTACGTGTGTGTGTGTGTGGGGGGGGGGTATAACATAATGCGTGTGTTTATTATATCATTTGTGTGTGTGATACTCGCATCGTAGGTGTGTGTATTTTATCATGAGTTGGTGTTTTTATTGGATAGTGAGTATTTATTACCTCATGCGTGTGCTTATTGCATCATGCGTGTGTACATTTTATCATACGGTTGTTAATTTCATCATGCGTGTGTTCGTTTTACCATGTGCGCTCATTTTACCATGCGCGTGTTGATTGTATCATGCGTGTATTCATTACCTCGTTTGTGTGTTTACTAAATCAGTCGTGTGCTCGTTTCCTCATGTGTGTTTTTATTTGACACAGAGGTGATGCCCCCGGACGAGTGGCACTACCCGGTAAACNATTACGTTATTTCACTCCTGGAGCGTAAGTCATGTTATAATGCATATTGGAAGGACTGCAGATCTCATTGAAAGGGTTACAGATCCCATTTAAAGGATAACTGTACTTCTAACAAGAAATCAGACGGAGGTGTCATCTTCATCAATTATTTATAGTAAACCATTGTACACTTTATTCTAATAACATATCCCCTAACAATTGATACATATAATTCCATATCCAAACGTTTTGGTTCTTGAGCTTCAAATAAGAAAATCATCGATGAAACACTGTTTGCTGAAATATATGTATGGACTCGAGGTAATAACTTGTCTTATATGTGTTTATCCACATATGCTTTCAACAATCAATATCTCTCGACAAACTATGTTTTATTTTTATATCTATGCTGGACATGATTTTAATATCTTGATAACACTGTTTGAGTTTGCTTATACGATACCCTTTACGAGGTCTGGATGTGACTCCATGGCAGCCGGCTCAGGACTGGGAGATTCACGTGACCGGTGACGTAGCAATGGCGTTCCATCAGTACCTCATGATGACTGGCGACGTTGATATGCTGAGGAAGTCGCGCCTTCAAGAGGCCATCTTTGCCATTGCTGATTTCTGGGGATCTCGAGCAACTGTTAATGGAACCAGTGGGCTTTACGAAATCAACGGTACGGTTTATAAGTGGTATTTATTTGCATGTTACCATGCTATTTTCAAACAAAACGAAATTGATATTATGGCGAAATTTGATTTACAGTTTGTTCAGTCATTCAGAAACCTAGGAATCAATCGAAATCGAAGACGGACCTGTCTTGTAAAAACACTAGCTGACTGCAAACGGTACTTGACGGACAAGTCTCGAAAATACTCGTTCACAGCAAACGATATTTGAGAAAACAGTCTTGAAATAACTGAATACGTTATTTGACGGACCAATCTGGCATCAACACTCGTTTCATAACAACACGGTGTTATGGACCGATCTTGTTCAAAAACAGGTTTCACTCTCAAAGCTATTCGACGGACCAGTCTTGCATCATAACTCATTGTATCACAACGTTTTTAAATGGACCAATCATGTTTAAAAGACTCTCACTCTCAACAGTATTTGCCGGACAAGTCTTGTATTGATACTCGTTATATCACAAAGGTATAAAATTGACCAGTCTCGTATACCACCTTCTCACTATCAACGGTCTTAAACTAACAAGTCAATAAAATAATACTATTTTACTCTCCACGGTTTTTGACGGACCAGTATTGTATAATGCTCTCTTTCACTGTCAACGGTTTTATACAGACCATTCCTGTAATAAATACACTCGTTTATTCTCAACGGTTTTGACGGACCTGCATATAAATAGGCGTCTTCCAACGCGCTTTAGAGTATCGTCATTTCTGCCCGGATGGAAAGTTTTACATAATTATTGTTAACATGTTTCGGGTCTATAAAGTAGTTTATCACTTCATGGCAAAATACATTTTTTGCAAGCATGTATGTTTATTTGTCATACCCCAATTCCAATATCTAACCAACGTATTATCATATTGTTGTATTCGTATTGCGTGTGTGTGTGGGGGGGGGAGGGGGTATAACATAATGCGTGTGTTTATTATATCATTTGTGTGTGTGTTACTCGCATCGTAGGTGTGTTTATTTTATCATGAGTTTGTGTTTTTATTGGATAGTGAGTAAAAATAACATCATGCGTGTGCTTATTGCATCATGCGTGTGTACATTTTATCATACGGGTGTTAATTTCATCATGCGTTTGTTCGTTTTACCATGTGCGCTCATTTTATCATGCGCGTGTTGATTGTATCATGCGTGTTTTCATTACCTCGTTTGTGTGTTTACTAAATCAGTCGTGTGCTCGTTTCCTCATGCGTGTGTTTATTTGACTTACACAGAGGTGATGCCCCCGGACGAGTGGCACTACCCGGTAAACAACTCCGTGTACACAAACTACGTTGCTAAACAAGCACTTCTCCTTCCCACGTACGTGTGCAAGCTGATGCATTGCAAGGCCCCACCCCAGTACGAGGAAGTGGCGGCCAAGATGTACATACCCTATGACCCCGTCTTGAAGTATCACCCAGAGTACGATGGATACAAAACAAGTAATGAATTAAAGCCGCGCGATAGGAAAACGGGGCTTAAAGTATGCGCGTAAAGCGTCGTCCCAGAAAAGCTTGCGCAGTCCACACAGGCTAATCAGGGACGTCACTTTTCACCAAGGCTGGATTTTAATTTAGAATATGCATTATTAAAACGAACAATTCCATATACGCACGTGCATTAAGCACCGTTTTCCCAGAGCGAGGTTAATTTGCATACCCTTCAATTAAGTTCGGCCTACGTTTTCTCTTTACTAACGAAGTAAACTATGATGGTCTGGATAAATTGTATTCTTAAGCTCTTATTTAATGTATTTTGATTCCTGATTTGCATTTTAAAGCAAAGCGATATTTATATTTTTAACCGCTACTTTTAAGAGTAGTGAAGCTTCGCAGCAGAACTAGACTCTACCGAATGCGCATTTACCACATATACTATAGGATGTAAAGAAGATTGGAGTATTTACATAACCAAGAAGCAGTTACCCGTGTATTATTCTTATATAAACGTATATACTTAAATGTATAGTCCAATCATCCGTGTGTTATGCACATACATGTAAATACATATTGATACATTTCTATGCAGAAGTGAGCATTAAGACAGGGTCAATCACCCGTGTTAAATGAATGTAAGTAACGTAATGGTATATTTAGATCCAGACGTGAGCATTAATTCAGGAGGAATCGATTGCAAATAAATAACACGTACTTGTATATTTCAATGCAGATGTCACCATCAAGCAAGGGGACGCCATCCTGCTCTCTTACCCGCTACAGATGCAGATGTCCGACGAGGTCAGGTTCAACAACCTGGCTATCTACGAACAGGTAGTTGATCTATGTCTTCAGATTTCAGGACTGGGATATCGTTCATCGTCCTTTAATTAACCAGCTTATATAAAACGCAAATACAATACAAACAACCATCAAAACAAAGGTCGCGGTAGCTCGTTATGTGTACGTGTATTTGGATGAAACTTCAGCATCAAGCAAAGGGCAATCAACCGTGTGTCATGTAATGTGTACGAGTAAAAGTTATGAGTGATGCACAACTAGTAGTATTTCAATATTAAAGATGTATAATGCCTGTATTTAATTTTCGTTTTGGTAGCATGACAAATCGTAAATTGTTTGAATTGTTATATTTCCCAATTAACATGTGTTTAAAGATTCAATCGATTCTTAATAAACCTACATTGACTAGAGCCTACAATATTATATTTCTTCACCTGTTGGAATGTATGTTTCTTTTTTATCCAAAAATCTTCATTGATTGGAATATGCCATAATGTGCTTTGTGCAAACATGTGCTCTTATTTCCATAGAAATATAATAATATTATAATTTATTTTTTGATTGACAATTTGCGTATGTAATGTCTTGCAGACGACAGGGGCGGGGCCAGCGATGACATGGGGAATGTTCGCCATTGGCTGGCTGGATGTAAACCAATCAGCGAAGGCAGAGAAATCCTTTTTTCAGCAGCTGGACAACAAATACGGACCGTTCAATGTTCGTGATTTCATTACACAAAAGAGTTGAAAGGGTCTATATAGTTACTCCGGATTGTGATAGATTTTGGGAAAACACACACATGAAGTTAGATGTACAAACAAACTGACCCATTTAAAATCCTTACACAATTACATACCATATCATAATATTTAGAATGAAACAAAGATTGTTGTTTAAAATGGGTCAGCGTTAATCGTATTCCGGATTACAACAAGAATGTAAATAATGTATTCCATTTTTACAAATATCAATTTTATAAGACCTACAGTAAGTCATATAGCAAGAGACCTACATTATGCCATATAGTCAAATATCTAAAGTTTCTCATATGCCCAAATACCTTCAGTATGTAATATAATAGTAAGTCATCTGGAACATTAAGCAATTCACAGTTATTTTCTTTAGCATCTAGCATACACATCTATGTCTAATAGCTCTGCTATTCTAAAATTGTATGGCGTATTCGTGTATATACACTTATATAATTATATATTATTGATGGAACTATATTTGTTGATATAAATCAATCAACACAAAACGTGCATGGAGGATGAAACCAATTGATATTATTTTTGTTATAAGAATAAACACGATTGTGGTTACTTTAATCCGTAAGCACTTTTACACTTGTCTACTGACGTTATGTAGATATGGACGGAGGACGCAGACGGAGGTGGTGTAACGAACTTCATAACGGGCCAGGGCGGATACCTGCAGTCCATCATCAACGGGTACGGGGGAATACGCGTGTACGAGGACGAGTTGGCCGTCCACTGCCGTCCCATCCCGGGGTCCCAGTCCATGCAGTACGTAACTAAGTCTGGTGTCAACCACTCTATGGGTCACTACATACGGGTACAATATTGTTAACAAACGTGTTTCACATATTAAAATATATTGTTTAAAGTTAAATTCGATTGTTCTGTTGCCTTCCATTCCAATACTTAATTCGTATTATTAGGAAATAGCTGTATAAATTGCATTAAATTTATAAACGTTAATCCGACACACACATACAGTTAGTATACATAGTTATGAGTGGCTAAAGGATGTAGATAATGGTAATTGTATTGGTTCTGNGTACTTTACTTTTAATAATATGGGATTGTGCTTTCAGACTTGTCGGAATAGACTACCTGGGTAACTCCGTAGACATTTGGTGTGATCGGTCAGTCACGCGGGTAAACGTCGCCCACAAAGGGCAACAACTCTTTCTGAGAACAGCCGACAGCAAAGAGCAGGTCCGCCTGAACGAAGGGGTTGCCATAGAAATCGCCACTCAGAAGATGTTTCTGAGTACTCTTCCAATACACCAAGCGAATGCATTTCACCATGGCGTTGATACCCCGTTCGTCATTGTTGGATAATTTACACTCGATGCAAAGGTTTCATACTATCCTTCTATTTACTTATGTGGTAATAATAAAATGATGTTCAGCTTAATTGCATAATTAATCTTTCAAATAAATACTTACTGTATAAATTTCACGATACTTGTGTTTTGTGGCGAGGAATACATTATAAACTAAATATAATGAGGAATAATAGAGAGACGGGGAGACGGACAGACGTTCATGGTAATTCCGGTATATCCCTTTTATTACGGGGGTACACTCAATAAGGTGCTTTTATTAAAAAGCATCCTTATTGAAATCAATTAACCAGCAGATATGCATTTTTCGATGTTTGTCCAATAGTTTGTAGTCAATCCTTTTGCTTCACCTACCATGTGATTTAAGGTAATATTTCTAGAATACACTCATGATTGGTTGACTGAATCTTTGATACTAGTATGTAAGAATCGTTTGCTCTATAATGGTTCGCACGTGTTTATTTGAAATCAAATTAAATTCAATTATAACTGTAAATGGACAGCTGTGTAGAAATTCTAGTAATTAGAAAATTCCAAAATAGCATTTAATAGATTTGCGTAATCGCCCGATCAAACAGTTCAACAATAAATAAATTTTGCAAACGCTATCTATCGCTTATTGGAATTAACATATGTGTTTAGCAATTATGAAAAAAAATTTGGCCATTGGGCACAGGTGCCCCCGACATTCCACAACTGTTTCAAAACCCCACATATGTGAAACAAGAAGCCGTTTTGACCTTGGACCTCTTACAGTGACCACACGTGACACATCGTCTTATGATGGTTTACACGTTTTCCAAGGTATTGCAAAATCCATTTATAAATAGAAAATGTATCGCAAAGACAGGCAGTTTTATACCTCTAATTGTATGACATTGACCTTTGAGATAGGGAGACTGATGTTACACGCAACACGTTGTCTCATGATAGTTTACATTCGTGCAAATATTTGTTGGCAAGTACATGAATGGTTCTGGGAAAAAAATGAACTTTGACCTCTCTGTGTGGCCTTACCCTTTGAGATAGTGAGACGTGTGTTAAAGGCTGAGACAGGAAGCTTCGCATAGACATACAGACGAACACATGAACAGTGCTACTGCTATATGGCGCCTTCTTCGACGTGGGCAATTAAAGAAGAGAACGCTTCCTCTTTTTGCACATTGGTCAAATCTCAGAATCTCATTATGTTGTACTCTTAATGAGACGCTGAAAACCTATAAATTATACTCAGCTCTAAAATGTTTTTACACATTGCCGAACGTTAAGAAAACATGTGGTGAATTTTCTTTCAGTCATATTACCAATACATATTCGTTTTCTTGCAAAAAAAAAAGCTTTAACAAATTACATAAATAAGATGCGTAATACAATCTTTTATTGAAAAGCAATATTCTTCAGAACAGATCCTGTAACATGAATAACAAAATGCATGATCATGAGAGACTGACACAAACATAACACGATGAACTACCGGACATAGCACTACCTAATATATATTGGACTTATAATACTATCTTAACTTTAAACATTAAATAACAAACTCTTATCCAAATATACACACAACTTTCGCAATTGATTTTCTTAAAACAAAACGGCTCAAGATATCAACTTGAAACTTCGCAAATAGTTTTNTTTCAAAGACAACGGACAAATATACAAAAACATAACTTCATTACATACACAATAGATTATTTAGGTGAATTAAGACCTTTACCATTAAAATAAGTAATGATCGAGTACCACCATCAAAGTATTTTTTCTGCTTTGTGAGCATACAAATACAATTCGTGACGAACTTTACTTTTAATAATATGGGATTGTGCTTTCAGACTTGTCGGAATAGACTACCTGGGTAACTCCGTAGACATTTGGTGTGATCGGTCAGTCACGCGGGTAAACGTCGCCCACAAAGGGCAACAACTCTTTCTGAGAACAGCCGACAGCAAAGAGCAGGTCCGCCTGAACGAAGGGGTTGCCATAAAAATCGTCACTCAGAAGATGTTTCTGAGTACTCTTCCAATACACCAAGCGAATGCATTTCACCATGGCGTTGATACCCCGTTCGTCATTGTTGGATAATTTACACTCGATGCAAAGGTTTCATACTATCCTTCTATTTACTTATGTGGTAATAATAAAATGATGTTCATCTTATTTGCATAATAATTCTTTCAAATAAATACTTACTGTAAAAATTTCACGATACTTGTGTTTTGTGGCGAGGAATACATTCTAAACTTAATATAATGAGGAATAATAGTGAGGCGGGGAGACGGACAGACGTTCATGGTAATTCCGGTATATCCCTTTTATTACGGGGGTACACTCAATAAGGTGCTTTTATTAAAAAGGATCCTCATTAGGAATCAATTAACCAGCAGATATGCATTTTTCGATGTTTGTCCAATAGTTTGTAGTCAATCCTTTTGCTTCACCTACCATGTGATTTAAGGTAACATTTCTAGTATACACTCGTGATTGGTTGACTGAATCTTTGATATTTAAGAATCGTTTGCTCTATAATGGTTCCCACGTGTTTATTTGAAATCAAATTAAATTCAATTATAACTGTAAATGGACAGCTGTGTAGCAATTCTAGCAATTAGAAAATTCCAAAATAGCATTTTATAGATTTGCGTATTCACCCGATCAAACAGTTCAACGATAAATAAGTTTTGTAAACGCTATCTATCGCTTAATGGAATTAACATATGTGTCTAACAATTATGAAACAAAACGTGTGCCATTGGGCACAAATGCCCCCGACATTCCACAATTGTCTCAAAACTCCACATATGTAAAACAAGAAGCCGATTTGTCCTTGGACCTCTTACAGTGACCACACGTGACACATCGTCTTATGATGGTTTATACCTCTAATTGTATGACATTGACCTTTGAGGTAGTGAGACAGATGTTACACGCAACACGTTGTCCCATGATAGTTTACATTCGTGCCAATATTTGTTGGCAAGTACATGAATGTTTCTGGGAAAAAATGAACTTTGACCTCAATGTGTGGCCTTGACCTTTGAGATAGTTAGACGTGTGTTAAAGGCTGAGACAGGAAGCTTCGCACAAACATACAGACGAACACACAAACAGTGCTACTGCTATATGGCGCCTTCGACGTGGGCAATTAAAGAAGCCAACGCTTCCTCTTTTTGCACAATGGTCAAATCTCAGAATCTCATTATGTCTGTTTCTCTAAATGAGACGCTAAAAAACCTATAGATTATACGCAGCTCTAAAATGTATTTACACATTGCCGAACGTTAAAGATAACACGTGTTGATAAATTTTTCAGTCATATTACCAATACATATTTGTTTTCTTGCAAACACAATGCTTTAACAAATTACATAAATCAGATGCGTTATACAATCCTTTATTGAAAAGCAATATTCTTCAGAACAGATCCTGTAACATGTATAATAAAATGCATGATCATGAGAGAATGATACAAACATAACACGATGAACCACCGGACATAGCACTACCTAATATATATTGGACTCATAATACTATATTAATTTTAAACATTAAATAACAAACTCTTAACCAAATATATACACAACTTTCGCAATTGATTTTCTTAAAATTAAAACGGCTCAAGATATCAACTTGAAACTTCGCAAATGGTTTTTATGGAACACTTTCTACAAACGTTAATTGAACTCATACATATATATAGGATCTGACATGAGATGTCATATCATACCATATTTTATTAAACGAGTATAGGAATTTTGTTAGTAAGCGAGCCTTTGGCGAGCTTACTAACGAATTTCCTGGACGAGTTTAATAAAATAGGGTATGATATGACAACGAGTGTCAGATCTTTTTTATCACATGCTTTTAAAAGAGCAAATTAAATAAATATTTTCGCAAACATAATGATAAATCCCGAATGTTGTTTACATTTCGTGACGTCATTTGACGCTGCAACGTCATTTCAGCAAAATAACAAAATGCGATTGGTCAATAAACAAAAACTAAGCCAATGAAAACGCTTAAACAGTATATTACACATGTGTTTTATAAAAATATATGTAATGATTGTATTACATGGGAAACAGGGTATGGCATGTGATAAATGTATATACGTACTATTTTCGCACTTCAATTATTTACATAGTCTTTAATATTATACGCACAAAATATAAACACAACAATGGCAGATGTATATATATATATAGAAAGTTTATGCCACCATTAATTCGGAATGATATTATAAACATATTACATCAATTTGAAATAGTGAAAAATGTCTGCACCTGGTACATTTGAAATACTGACAATGACATGTTCCTAATATTATTCTTCAAACATTGTTGAAAATGAAGCATACCCAACTTAAAACGTTGGTATGTGCAAAACAGTAATGAAATCAATAATCATTCATTAAAAGTCAAAACCAAATTACTAATTGTTATATTAAATATGTCTTACAAACACATGTACCATTATAGGTGTATTAAACGTGAAGAAACTTAAATTGAAATTGTTTTGCGTACATTAGTATCATGTATTTCGTTATGAATAATGCCAAATAGTGAATGTAAAAATGAGTTATATCCGCATGTATGATTCTAGTAAGTATTAACATAACATGAACAGCACAATTTATGATTCTCGTAAGAATTAACATAACATGAAGTGCACAATGTATGATTCTCGTAAGTATTTACATAAAATTGAGTGCACAAATCATGAAACAATATTTGAATATCAATCCCAGAGTAAATTTAATATTGAATTAATATTATGACGCATATTGCATGTATAAAAACTGAACTGATTTAATTGAAAATAATTATCTAAGTACAAGATGAAATAAATGTATGATGTGATTATGTGGATGTGCATACTTTTACAAGAGTATAATTGTTTTCATTGATATTCGATCGAAATAAAAGAACTACGCTAAAAATAAAAGCAAAGTCAACTCAAATATTTCAACACCACGTAAATCACAAGTCCTGTCATTTGTTGCTCGTGCTTTAAAGTACAAATACACGTCGGTCACATGACCGTCACGGATCGTGATACGCGCTCATAGAATGTAAGTACATCATTGACCATGGACAAACGTCAGATTTCGTTGATTATTCAACAATCGCATGCTTCATCTAGCAACGATACAGGTCACTGGACAAATGATAAACTTATAAACAAATTGAATTGCTAAATAGTTTTTTTAGTTGACTCCATTTTCCTCTTTGCAAAGGCGTTCATGTAGTCCTCTTCGTCAATTCCCTTTAAGGATGGAGCAGGGGCCTTGCTTAAGGTGTTCTCGTAGTCCTCTAAATCAGCACCTTTCGAGGGCGGTGCAGGTGCTTGATATTTTGGGGCTGTAATAGGCATATGTTATATTGCACACGTATTGTTGTATTAAAAAGGTAGTTTTTTCTATACGATTGTTGACTTGTACAAACAAACACGTGGACATTATCGCTTGTCAATTTCAAATAAACATAGTCCGAATACAAACAACTGTGAGTAGTAATAAATCGCGATTTATGCTGTTCAATCTTTTCCTTGATTTTCCAAAACGCGTAATAAAACAGTAATTGTTTATTCTGTTTAAGTTTTATTGTGACTTTCGAATTTTAAGCGCTTGATGTCTGGGTCGCTTTTTCATGTCTCTTTCCATAGACCAAAATACGCGTCTAAACAACACACATTTCTTTAAGCGTCTAGTGGTTTAATTGCAAAAAATGGCAGATCAAATGTTCTTTAATTAAAAGGGATCAACAGATTTTGCAGAACAAATGTCCTTATTAAAAAAAAATTCCAACAGACGTTAGCATTGAACACATTATATTATGGTATCGCAGAAAAGTATAATTTTAATGAGAAATCATAGTGTCTGGAAAAAAACACGTTTGAATATACATGTAGTTCTCTCGAAATTGAGATGTGAAGAATTATGTTTACAAGCCTATTTAATATAGACACATCTCTGTATCATTCATCAACATACCATTTATTGTGTCGATTAGTTATTGTCTTCTTTTAAAACAATAACATTTTATATTCGGGTATCATAATTTAACAGAGTATAAAGACATTTCACGATTTCTTTTTTTTATGTAGAAAATTGTAATAACGCTAATTAAAGAAATCAAAAAAGCGTCTTAACCATCCTATTGTTAACAAACATGCATCTAGCACAAAATCGTAATTAATAATTGAATTCTATACATTCCAATCGTCTACTACACAGATTAAAATCAAATATGCAATATATAACACTATGATAAAATTCAAAAAGAAATATAATGTTGTTAAAATATATAAGCACATACTACAGTGAAATATTTCTATATTCGCCACTGAACTGACCAAGTCAAATGTCTGATGTTCAGTGTTTACTGAAGATTTTAGGCAAATTTATAAAATGCAAATGCATATCGCATGCGTACTTACTGCTGTTTCGTTTCTCCATTGCCATCGCCATGCAATCATCTTCGACTCTGTAAAGACATTATAAAATAATAAGTAACATAAAAAAAAGATCACATACTTAAAACAAGGCTTGTCATCATAAGATGACATATGTCCCATTTTTGCACATTATTCTAAACCTAAACGCAAAGTGTGACGGAATTTCAGACGGACAGACAGACGGACGGACGGACAGACGGACAATGCGATCACTATATGCCCACCTGCGAGGGCATAAAAAATATACATTAACGAGTTGGTTGTGTTTGAATATTTCAGAAAAATATCTTTACCTAAGTTTTATTCACCAAACAACGAGCAAACCCATTATAGCAATACCAATACCAATACCAAATACAAGATAAAGGAAGTATCGAGTAAAACAATCTGTGTCAGATAAATAAACACAGCATTACATAAAACAATATAAACTATTGATTTCACATGAATTAATTGTACATGATATATAATTAAACCCAACATAATTAACATACTCTTCGCCTTTCTTCCTATTTGCTTTGGTTTTAACAGGTGTTGGTTGGGTGTTCTCATCAATCTTTTGAGGTGGTTTTCTTTTTGCATCCATTTTTAAGTAATCCTCTTCCTCGTCTACAGGTGCGCTTTTTGCAGACCGAGCAGAATGGATCTTTGGAAGCTTTTGTATTAACGTTATGTTTATATCCCCTTGTTCCAACTCTGAGTTGATGGACGTTTGTGCTAACTTTGTGTTCTGATACACACAGTTATCGTCACTCGTATCGTCAGCTATGTTCTGTGATTTGGCCAACTGCGTGGCGACATTCATGTAGTCATCTTCGTCGTTTGAATGGTCTATGACTTTGAGATACCCATGATTGTCCAAAGACACTTGTCTGTAAAGCACGAATTCGCATTGCAAATAATCCATGAGAATCTTGTGCTTGTAAAGAGGTTTTAAATATATACACATATACTTGCTGGATTAATTATTGCTTGTAGTTTTATTTGCCTTTCCTATAGTTATACTATTTTATCGATTTTTCCCTCAAACATTAAACGGACCCGATTTATTTACTAACTGATTGAACATTATGAGGAAACAGTTCTTATGCCAGCTAGATAGCCACGTGAATGTTTATGTTTCATCTCTGCGAAAGGGGAAGAAATAATAAAATCTGAAGCCGATATTGAAATCAAAGTGCAGATTAATCGTTATTGTGTGTGTTTTACGTGTTCAATGATGTCATCAACCTTAAAACATGCGAAAAGCTTTAATCAATAACACTCGTACGGTAACTATACCATTGATCGTAACGGTATTTCAATATATTCATTCATAAACCTATATGTGTGGTTAAATTTTGGCGAGCAATGTTTAATTGTAAGTAAATAACTAAAATTTAGATAAAACAACCTGTCTGGAGCTTTTCCAACTTGATTCATATACGGCTCTTCCTCATCGACTGGTAACGGTGAACTTAATACAAATTAAAATAAACAACATTAACAAACAATTCAAAGAATGTTACCAATGTATCACCATTTAAATAACATATAAAAACAGAACATTTTTAAGAATCGGTATATAAAAAGAACCAGTGTATAAGGGAAACTTTGAAAACCGTTTTAATTTAAAATAAAATAAAATAAAATATAAATGATGGTTTTTATTTTCAAACATATTGTGATTGAAATTAATAAACGATACCGTTTTACATATTTTACATTTTATCGAAAAGGCTGGTTGATGAATACCTGACTGATAAGTAAAATTCAAAAAAATGAAATAAAACATACACTTTAGTTGTGTTAGTATTCATGTAGATATTTTCGAATTCTGTTGAAGACTGCGCTTTCCTACAAAGATTACAAAGATAAGTTTGTAAGTGCGCAATGCTTACTTTGTGAGAAAATAAAAGGTAAATTTGATATTCAGATTGGATAATGAGAAAAGGTGTATAAGGATGAAATATTTGTACGATTTTTACTATTTAAAGTTACAATATTGTTTTTTTTCTGCAATGTCATTTTGCATCTTAAACCACGAATGACGAAAACAGAAAGTTCTAAAACACGGTATTTTTTTTTACAATTATTTGTTTACATTGATTAAAATATCTCGACTGGTATATACCATTACTTGAAAAAAGTTTTTGTTTTATGTTTACTTTATTTTTTTATTTATTTATTTTTACTGGGTAGGTATACCAGGTAACTAACAGTTAACTATAAAAAACGCAATTAGATTGATCATCATCGTCACGTGGTAAACCCAGGAATAAATATTGTGCATGCGTAGTGAATTGTATATATTTTTTATATAAAATGATCAATCTACTTGCGTTATTTATAGTGTGTATGTCGTTATGTCACCTATGTACTTTCGATTTCACATCGCGAAATTTTATTACCGAATTTACTGAAAATTTGAACGTTTTTCAAGTAATGTAATATATACCAGCCGTGATATTTTAATCAATATTATAAACTAATAATTTAAAAAAATACGGTATTTTAGAACTTTTCTTTTTTCGTAATTCGTGGTTTACAGTCCCTTTAAGCTCCACCCAAAACAAATGATAATTATTCGGTTTCCTCCATATCGATGACAATGTATATATTCGGAAATTGAGGACGCGCACGTGCAATGTTACCTTCAATATAGCTTTTCGTAAACTGCTTTAGGTGCTATAAAATTGTGATAAATTTATATTTAAGAAAAACATTTAGGCTGCGAAAAGTCTGACTATTCGCTAAAATGCTATCATATGCATATCCATCCATTTAATTTCCAATATCCCGTTCAGAAGCAGATTTGCTTCTTCCAGTTATGGGGTTTAGCCACATGATGTTCCTTACACATCTTGCTTCAATAAGAGTTCAAGAGATGATTAGATCTATTGGACACACACATATAATCATCTTTACAAAAGGTTCATTCACTTAACAATTCAAAGAGCAAAAATGAATCAAACTTTGCCCATTAGACGTCAATAAAACTCGACTAACTGTGTAAGGTATTATCTTAATTAAGTAAACATCAAGTTTAAAGTTAATACGTTAATAATAAATAAAATATATAAAACAAAAATTATTAACATAAATAAAAGACGTTTACGGATGATAATCGCATAATATCAAAATTACAGCTAATAAGTAAACACTATATATTATATGTGCTATACAAATGAAGAAAACACAACTCATAACTGCTTATCACCCAATATTCAATCACAATTGTCTTTACTTTCATTTGAACATAGTTTAAATTTAGCTTGATAGAGGCTATTGGCAGCCTCAATCAATAATTTTAAATTTGCCAATCGAGTTCAAAAAATGATTGTAGAACAAGGACAAATGCTCAAAAACACACTTACATGTTGCTCTCTGGATGTCCTAAAATTAGAGGATATCAATAGGTGTATGCACATAACAGAACATTATCTACCATAACACTTCTTGGGATACATTTTAATTTTGACATTTTAAAATTGTAACATATCACAAACTAATGTTAAAACATAATTTGTGTTCGTTACTGTTTAATAAATAAATAATTTCTTGCCAAGTCATAGGCATTTCACTTAAATGTTTGAGATCGTCATTTATACTAACACTTTACTTTTTTTATTCCTAAAATATGAATGATAAACTAATATAATGAAGATGTGCAAACGGTAACTGCATAATTTTCAAGCCAACGGATCTTTAATCTATAAGACGAGTCACAATTACAGTAGCTCCGAAACATTTGTCATGTTTTAAAGCAGAAATCTGGACGTACATTATTATATAAATAATACTTCGTATACATTGTTTTAAGTGATATATCATTTTTTCTGTATGAATCAATATGCCACCTCTTGATAAAATCAACATATATTGACATGTTATTATATTCCGAAAATGTATGTTCCGGCGGTACGAATTGTTTTGGGAAATTTAAACATTCAAAATAACGTTTGAAAATAAGAAACAGACCATTAGGCGTCATTAATATGCTTAAGAGCTGTCGCAAAACATCGATGTAACGAATTAGTTAAATGGACAGCGAGTTTCATCGAGAACAAAACCGAGGATAATTAAACGTTTCCGATAATTGTGGAGGCAGTTCATGTATACATTCATACTTTGCCTGATACAACAACTTCATGTATAATAGCTTTCTAAACAAATAAAATTGAAATCGGTAAATCGCATTAGTTCGTTTTACCTTGTCTTTTCTCCTCTTCTAAAGTTCCGAGAATGTTCGAAAACGGGACAATAGGTCTGGAAAAAAAAAACACCACAAACCAAATAATAACTGCCATGGAACGCTTCAACATCGGGCATTTGCGATCTTTATTTTTATTTTTTAATTTGTAAGCTTTATATAAGCGGTATTTACTGAATGTTTATGCATATTTAAATTGAGTATATTAAATTAATAAATATATAATTAGATGGATAGCATATAACATTTACTTACGGGGGCTTTTCGCCTGTAATTAGAAATATATAATAAAAGTTTTTAGCCATAAATACAGTTTTATAAAATATTATATGTATTTCTCTTTAGAAGATGGTTATTTACTGTAACGTTTTTTCAACATTTAAATAATAGGTATAGCAACAAATTTAAATCATTGGTCATCGTACATAATATTTAGTAAATGTAAGTTACTATTAGTAACTCGAAGAAACATAATTAATTTATGTTATTGATAAGCATATTATTGACGAAATACGATAAGCAGTAAATGTCGATAACTATATTGCATGAGGTTGTGTTTTGTTATGCCATTAAAGAACTGAATTATAACAACATTTTCCGGACTTGCCACTGAAAATTATCCAACCTTATTTCTTTATATTTTTTTTTAAATAATAATAATAATTATAAACAAATAAATGTCATTATAATAATGATAATAATAATAATAATAATAATAATAATAATAATAATAATAATAATAATAATAATAATGGTTTGGTTTATTCAAGATACAATAGACATACAGTCTATGAGCATACATGATATAGTAATATAGTAGCATATAAACAGCATGAAATGTGATCATCATTAAATTTCATAAGTTGTTCCATAAAGTATAATTACATGAAAAGGGGCTAGGGCAATTTGATAACAGCATTACAAATCTATTAAACAAGGTTATAGTTAGAACATAAAAAAACAACAAAGAAGAATCTACAAGAGAGCACGAAGTCAAGTTTGAGTAATAAATTAAACACACTTATTCATAATAATATGTATAAAGGTTTCTTTGAATACATTGTTTATTTACAAACATTGCTAAGTTTATGTTGGTACTTGTATTATCAGATGGCATCAAATCAATACATTTTATCATGTTTGGTCTTTTCCAGTAATATTTATTCATATACATGTTTCTAATATCATCAGATAAGGAACATTCTTATAAAAATTGGTATTCATCCTCAAGAACATTGCAATGTTGTCATATTCTCTCTTGAAAAGGTATAGATTATATAAAAATAATAATTTGAACTGCCCTCTCTTCTTCGGAAAAACAAGTATACTATTCTAAAATGTGAATGAAATGTGTGTATTTTGAACAAATGTATAATTTTCATAAACATAATTAATCATAGATGATTTTTCAAGCTGAAATTCCAAACAACAACATTTGCAATGATTTAATTGTCTAACTTACCCCGCTTCTTCTTCAAGCACACAAAGTACACAATCACCAGGATCAGAACGATTCCTGCAGTTCCGCCAATTACACACCCAACCACCATTCCAACATCTGAAAACATAGTGGAACATTATTAATATATCACAATAAAGAACGAATTCTTAAACCTCCAACTATTCTTCGAATTAAAAGGACCTGTTCACAGACTTTTTCCTCCTAATGTTTATTATTACATACCTTAAGTTAAAAGTTTGAAAATGTGGAACTAAGCAGATCACGTAGTATATAAAAAAAGAAAACAAGTCAACCTCATCGAGTTTCAAACTAGGGTCTTTAAGACCAAAAACAACGCTAAACCTCTCGAATTTTATACTTAATATAAGTACTCAGCATGTTGTTCCAAAATTCAACGAAAACTATTTATTGAGGCGAAATTATAGAAAAGTTTCGCGTTTTTAACGTTGTCAATGTTTTATCAACTTCAAATGCTATTTACTCCTAAATGATCAGGTTTCCAGTTTAAATTTGTAGCGATATTTTCAAACATTGATTTTTTTTCAATGTTTGACAAAAACAAGATGACAAATTTCCGAACGTGGGAATAAGTCCAATAAGTAGAAACAATACAATTATTTTTAAAAATATATAATTGTGCGTAAGCAAAGAGGAGAGCGGCAAATGTGCTTTTGTAATTAATAAATCATTATAAATACATATCAAAAAGGTAAAACTTTAGGCGAGTTCGAGGTAAATTGAGTTTAACAGATTGTGTGAACGCTGAATTGTTTTATGGGATCATCTGGTATTAAAATACTCATGAAGCATAGTGGCATTTCAAAAATACACAAAAGCATGTGTGTACATACGTAAAGCAGTAGCGACTTTCACCACAGCCGAGTAGTCGCTCTGGGCATACACGTTGAAGGCATAGACTCTAAACTCGTAGTCGGTTACTTGCGAAAGGTCATCCACCTTCATTGCCACTTCGTAATTCTTCACTATGCCGACCTCAGCTAACGAGCCGTTCTGCCATGCAGAGTCGCTGCTCGCTCGTCGGAACTGCAGGACAAGGGTTTGATCCCCGCCGTTGAAGAAGCCGGACTCGACGTTGAACGTAACGCTATGATACGTGGTCGAGTGTTGCTCGAAACTTAACGGTGTATCTGGCGGTCCTGATTGTGTTCAATAAAGAAATCAAGACATGTGCATTTATTTGATGTATAACTGATTTATAATATGTTTTGATAGACAGATTTGTCAATAATATTTTACTAGAAAGACATTTTCTCTGGCTAGAAAAATAAAACAAGTTAAGTTTTTATTTGGTGTAATGTTAAACTGTTTATTTGCCGTTGAGAAAAGTAAAATAATCCGTTATCCATTAAACATCAAGAGTTCAAACACGTACAAAGAAATATACTGGAAATAATAATTGTACATTTATTTTGTTTGTTTTGTTAAAACGTTTATGGCGTAGACAACCAATTGAATACTATATACAACACTTAACGCTCTCCAGCAAAAATAAAAAAAACAACACCAAAAGGTTAAAATACCTTGTGGAAATAGCGTGAAATATGTTGTTGTTGTACCAAACGTGTTCGTGAAGTGCACAGCGTTATTCCTGAAGTACTCTTCTTGTGTTGCATTGATAACCACTGACAAGATTTGAATATCTCTAGTTATAGCTGTTTTGTGGAACGACACGGCATCTTTACTATTCACCAAGTCAACAGTTATATATTCTGATATATTATCCAATGCATTAATTTTACGACCTTCCATCTCGATGGTAATTTTGGATTTAGCGACGCCTTGGAAAGCGTACATTTTAATGGTAACGGTCAATGGTTTGCCTTTTGAGACGTTGAAGGTTTTGTTATTGTCTCCGAGGAGAATGGGTACATCTAGAATTAAACAAAACATTTTGGTGTTTGTAAAAAATTGGAATATATCATTTTTGTAAAAAATCAATTCAGAACTACATTAATATAAATTGTTCATACACATCAACAGAGATTTGTTTTATTTTTATTAGTTAAGGACAAAAACGCATTGAATTTATGTTTGAATGTGTCTTGATCCCAGGTATTTCTAAGTTATTTGAGTCTCAACTCAGTAAATGGATACTTTTGCTTTATAGTATTTTCCAAATGTTACAATACCTGACCATTATTCGCAAATCAACACATCAATAAAGCTTATGTATTTAATATAAGAGTGTACCTTCTATGACGACGAACGTTTCACTTTTTTTTGTTGAGCCACGTTTTGGAATACCATTTTCAACTGAGCACGTATAAGTGCCTGTGTCTTGATAACTCAGATTCTGTAGCACCGCATAACGTGAACCTGTTGTATCTGCCGTAAAACTGATGTTTCTGATAAAAAAGTCTGCTACCCGGTGTTCGAGTTCGAGGAATGTATACGTGGAGGGATTTCCTACGGCTGTGCAGCTGAACTTCCTTTTGCTTTTGTCCCAACTTAGCGTAACATCAGGGGCGTCTAAAATGGCACAAAGTTATTCACATCAAGAAATCTTCAGTTAACGGTATGGCAAACATCAGACATGTGTTCAGAAACAAACGCTCTCTTTTACTACTGAATACAAGTAACTGAATACTGTCATGCCCCTGCCATGCTGTATTAGAAAATAAACTACCGTAGTTGCCATACTATATCAAGTACACAAACTATAATGACTATACTTAAGCGTGCGCGTATACACCATTTAACAGTACTATCGATATATATATATATATAAAGTTGTTCTTTATCTTCCCGTTTTAGAAATATTAAACATGAGGTAAGAACAATCTAACATTGAACATCAAGAGTGATGACATCATTCACAGTGTGTAACTATGTCTGTTTGTGCAAGTACAGACGTAAGTTCCAGACTGTTGATGATCAATTGAATGTGTGGAATTAAAAAGCGGTAGTAAACTGGCGCTTTGAGATGGTACAATTACGTTAGATAAACGTGTTCATGGCATCAAATAGTCCTTAACACAGTTCCGTATCGCGCATAGCACATGCATATTCTGGCCTTCAACAACATGAATGGTTGAATATGTTGGCGTTATGTCCACGGCGTCAGGTCCATCTTGAACATAGAGCAAATACATACACATGATAGATAGCAGATACAATATTAGTAATATATTATATTTATATTTTATTAAGTTGAATGCTTCCGATATAAATAGCATACTTGTACACGGGATTTTGTTTTTAACGCGACCAATTCAAACATAGACGCCAGTGTGCCAAATAAAGAATGTTAATAGTGCAAATTAAATAAGAAACTTCTCACTAAAATGCACCACTTATTACGTTTAAGAGCATATGCCCGTCGATTCATTATTGTTAAAAGCTTTTTATCAGTAAGCTTGTATCCAAAATATGATAACAAAAATCAATAGTCAAATATGAAGGGTAAAGGTTCTACAGTAATCACGACACCATTAAACACCATTTGATTAGTTTGAAATTTTTATTTGACCATATAATAAAATTAAATCAAGGGTTTATACTTATCAAGATCATCCTAAATGGCCTTTTTGCACACGCTCAACATACTTAAATACCGCACAGATAGAATCTGAAAACGTTTGGTCAACCATCGGTTGATTGAAATAAACACTTGAATGAGTTATGCTACCTTCAGTAACGAACTTACGCAAGCACGTTTTCTGTCAGAAACACGTCCAAAGTCCCTTAGTCAATAAATCAATGAATAATCTTTAGCAACTACTAGTATTGTTCAGTTAATAATATAATATTTGTCAGTTAAATTTAAATCAAGGACTCGACACCGAGGGCTCCCTAAAAAAAGGTATTATCATCCTACCCATCATGTTTTAAGATCCCATGGAAAGTATTACATAATTAAACTTCATACATGGAACATATTGTATTGAGAAAAACCATCACGTTTCCATGCAGTAATTATAAATAGGTATAACATGCATATACTAATGGACTTAACGTGTCTTGGAAAAGTTCAGCAATTATTTTTCAAGATAAGATGGTAAGATAATACACAAGTCAATGTATGTTTTGTTAAAACGGAATACTTTATATTGACAATCTTACAAAGCACGGTCAAACTCAGTAATTTCTCTTTCTTGATCTAAATGGAACATAACTGTTTAATTTTATGACTATACATGTGTACATGCTTGAATCGTTTCTGGTAACAGTTATATTGCCCGATAAGTTTGTCCCTCATTAGCGCTCTTTTCTTGACTGACGATATTATTCAACTACACGCGGCAAGGCGGGCATTCGTCCGAGGCGCTGCAAATTGTGTTCTGATCACTGGTGCCTTTGACTAAGGTGTAATTGTCCTGGTAAGGTGTAAATAATATTCCGAACGGTCCATCTTAAGACAATTGATTAAACACAGTTCAACAAACATAATATGAAAAGAAATGTGCATTTCAAGTACCAAGCATGTAATAAGTCTGAATTATAAATACTTGTATACTGCGCTTAATTTATATAACGCTCTATCCATGTTCAGCTATGGACTAGAGGCTATCGGTAACCATAAAAATATTATTTTGCGGTGATATTTTTGGACAAGTGTACACAGCTGACATACCATATCAGACGAGCCGATGGGTGAGTCAAATGTGGGTATGCCAGCTGTGTAGGGGTGTGTATACTTAAATCAATAAACATTAAAACATCATCCATTGGATTGATATTTACTTTACTCATTTGATAATTTATTCCGAGGTCAAAACTGCATATATTGTCTTGACTTATTTACACTCTTTACAAGTGTACGACCCTGCATGTAACACTCTATGTGTTTGAAGTAAGAACAGGATCTCAATATGTTTAACTTACCATGCTTAAGTACTTTCAAGTCATGACAGGAAGAAGACTTAAGTATTCAATTATTAATATAACCTCAGGAACCAAAATGTTGGTTGGACGAAAGAAAAATGAAATAACGTGCATATTAACCACATGATCCTCTCTACCGAGTTTTACCAACCTAGATAAATGTCTGTTTGAGTTGTAACAGGGTCCAAATCTTAGCTTACACGTTTTTGTAGCCATAGTTACCTCGAGACCACATTACCACAAAGAAATAGAAATAACGTGCATATTCATCATATGGCTCTCTATCCACATAATGTGTTTTATGAAGTAAGCTTAAGAGTACATTTTGATTATTGCAGGATCCATGGAAATAGAACTGACAGACTGACACAATTGAAATGACGTACGTAGTCTCCATATGAACCTCTTTCCACATACAGTTTTCCATCAAGATTGTTTGATTTTAAGTTTTTACAGGATCCATATTTTAGTTTTTACTTATTTCTATACCCAAAGCAGACACAATAGCAATCCTGTGATAGAGGAATAGTAAAACTTGAATCAAGTCGGCATTACAAGCGGCGATGTTTAATTTCATACAATCAGGAAGTTTTTTACGCGATGACACATTTTTTTCGGTGAAAGAAAGATTGAAATCTTTGCAATTATTGTGTTTTTAAAAATAAGATACAATTACTTGAATGTGGTGAAAAATGGAATAAAATTAAGAATAGGACGCTGCGCGGATACTGAAATCCCCAATGTTACTACTTGTAATGGTGATAGTATTAATAAATAAGACATCTGCAAGGTATATATCGATGTTGTTTTTTTGCTATAATATTAACAAAACATTGGTTTCACATGTATCTGACATGAAATAGCGTTGCTTAATTGGAATATCGGTAAGTTATACACGCTTGCCGAAGCCAAGCGGGTACCGAAATCCTCATTATTATTAAATATTTTGGTGAAATTAATAGGATAATAATCGCTCATTATAGTTCAATGAGTGCAAAACAAAAAAATAGTCATTTTATGAAATAAACAAACGTTCTATAACGGGGATATCGGTAGGCAGTACATCAAGATGCTTCCAATTAAAGACGCTCGTGCGGATACTGGAATCCCCCAAGTTACCACGTGTAACGGTGATATCAGTTTAAAATAACACTCATACGATGACGTTGATCGAGTTGTTCTTAAAAAAAAAATACATATAACATTGTTTTCACTTGTGTTTTATTTTTAACATAAATATAGCGATTTATAACGGGCATTTCGGATACCGAAATTCCCCACGTTTTTACATATAAACGTGATATAATTCATATTCAAATTTGCTAATATGACCTTTTTTAATCTTTATAATGGGACATTCTACAAACCCAAAAAGTGTGTTCATTCGTTGACACAAATTGACGTTATTTAAAGGTGAATTCGGTCATTCTACACAATCAAGCTGGCACTCACACTTGTCAATATCACGTTTCGGCTATTGAAATTGTATAAATTCAACGCCTCCAATTAATCATTCTGAATACCGACTGTCTGAGTTACATTAACCCCATTTATATTGTTTAACCGATTTTTATTAACGTTTGTTCAGAATATAAGCATAACTCGTTTAAAAAGAATGTGAACCTTTACATTCAGCTAGTAAAATGACGGACAAACCTATAGCAGCCGGCGTCCATATTTATCGATCACTGATAGGTCGATCGCTATTTACATAAGAGCTGGATTGAAAAGTAGCGAGTTGTTAAATGAAAACAATATAGAATTTATTCAGCGATTAAAGTCATTCATTTGAAAGAGAAATATAAATCGACACATTTAAATGTAAATTATATCGATTTAAATAACATGTTGGGCTTATTTGCTCGCATTCCGTTTAAACCCAATTAAAATAAAGGAAACGTAAATATCCATTGCAGAAAAGACACCTGACGAGACGAACGGACGCACACACATTCAGACATACAAACACCACATTTATTCGAAACCTTCGTACATGAATTTACTACATAAAACTCAAGTCCCTTCTGATAGCGTGTACTGATATGTGGAGCTGACAGTCTTCTGTCGACACAAATAGCTTGGGTTATATATATTCACACATAAACATGCACACCTGTGAGAATCACGTGATAATGATGATAAATGGAAACACTGTATATATTTAATCAAAAGGTCATCTTTTTGCAATATATGTTATAGATCATGGGCAGTATTGTAACCAATATGATGCAAATAAATCATTTTTGACTTGTGTTAGGTTTTCTTTTTTCGATACTTCTGCGTCTTGTTTCCAATTCTTTAAGATAATTATTGCATGATTTTTCAAATGTCCATTTTCCAGGTAGACAGCGCAGTAAGCTTTAAAAAAAATAGTTTTCTTCATTCTTCTTACTGTTTTCCACTATTTGATAATTTATAAGTACATGTATTAGTTATACGATCATAGCCAATACCTTTATTCATGCTATGCAGAGTATAGAACCATAATGTTACAATGAACATATATTATATAATGTACATATATACACATTAATTTGATTGTATTAAACTTCTGAATCCGATAATAGTTTCTTGGTTTCTGCAATTGCTAAATTGCTGCTGAATAAAACACATATAAGTTTGTCTATATCTGTGCATATTCCTTAAAATTATATCCACATTTGATTGAATACAACGCTTAACTAAATTTAAATTATGTGTTCGTCTCATAAACCTAGATCTGATAATGTCAAACTAAATAAACATTTTTGTAATCGATATCGATGTTGACGCGTTAGCCAAATAATGCAAAAACATGCAATTTTTTTCAACAAATAAACTGTGTTTAGCAGATATTATCTCGGCATCTTTAGAAATATCGGAAATTGAAAGAATGGATTGACGGATGATAACTTTTAATTTTTCGAGAACAGTCAGATTGTATGTTTTCTCTCGCGTTTTTTTTAATAAACTTAGTTAATTATTCATCACGATTTTATTGCGACTTCAGCAATTTCCGAGACGCCGTCTTGAAAATAAAGATTTACGTAAGCGATTCAAGCGCCCATCATGCATAATGGCAAAATGGAGGAAAACAGCTGCATACTGGTTTGTAGACCAGGAAGTAATTGTATTACTATACATCGGGTATTAAAAAGGAATCAAGACCAACAACATGGGCAATATTATTCATATTCCGTAGATACAAGTTATAACGCATCATTCTGATGCACCCCTATTAAACACGGATAGATCTACTAATATAACGTTCACTGTACGTTCAATATGATCGCTGCATTGTAGGATCATGTCAAAGTTGATCCACATCATTCAGTTAATCTTCACATTGGAGCATGATGCGTTAGTAACATTATAAAGTCAAACACAATGTTATCTCGGCATCTTAAGAAATAATGGAAACCGAAAGAATGGATTGATGGATGATAACATTTGATATTTCAAGAACAGTCATAACGTGATTTTGTCTGTCGTATTGTTCTTTAACATTATTCATTATTAATCACGATTTGATGGGTCTTTCAGCAAATACCGGGCGCCAACTTGAAAATAAAGACATACCTGCATGATTTACTCGCCCATTATGCATAATGGCCAAATTGAGCAAGTCGCAATCGTATAACACGGAAAAAGTTGCCTATTGGCTTGTAGACCCATCAATTATATTACTATACACCGTAACAAACGCTTTACGAACGATCAAGACCAACATAATATGTCAATATTATTCATATTCCGTAGACATATAACACATCATGCTGATGCATCCCTATTTAACATGGATAGATCCACTGATATTACTTACACTGAACGTTTAATTTGGCTGCTGAATTGTGGTATGATCCATTGACGCCGACTAGGCAGCTTATTGCTACGTTGTTCCATTCCCGTGTGATATTTGTTATCGTTATTTTTTGGGAGAAGCCTCCAAGCCTTGATGGACTCCACGTGTATGTGCAAGTGTTTGCTGAGCACGTTGGATATTCGCAACTAAATGTGGCATCGCTGTATTCAGTCACCGTCTTTGCGCCAATTATGGTTTGACCTGGAACATATCTTTGCAAAATAGAAATTGACGTGATTTTGATATAATATTGTACAAGGGCACCATCTAAAAAAAACTTCTTTAAATGGTGGATGGTGTTTGCCTCTGACTTGACATTTGTCAAGAGTTTAAATGATGGCAATAGGCCATTGTTTATGGCATCCATGTTATGCAATCAATACAGTGCATTGGAACATTATTATTTCATCCAAACACTAAATTATTTCATAGAATAAAACTGTGTCTGTATGATATTTAAAGTTTGTTTTATCCTTTAGGCAATGTTTACCTGACCCAATTATTCTTATACGATATACAGTTTAATACAACCCCTGCGCCAGAAAGGAGCCCTCTGAACCCTTCTTCAACTGATCAGATACATGTTTGTTCAACAAAACACACTAGCCTATTCTTTTTCTATAAACGCAATCGATTCTTAGTTGTTTTTTTCTGTATAAAATGCAAACAAGTACTTTCCTTTTTGTTGATCTTCTTTTCATAATGATTGATTCAAAAAATAAGTTTAATATTGGCAATCAATGTAATATTTCATTTTAATACAATTTATAAAAATGTACGATTATTAAAATACATAAAAATGAGTCCTGAAAGCGACGCCTTGTGGTGGACGCTTATGATCTAAAATGAAAATCGATAGAGTTAATATTCGAGTTTATAAGATATATATAACGGAAGTGGCAAACGAACCTTTAATGCATCGAAAAGCTCTAGTTGTTTACCATCTTTCAAACATAAGATTTGGCGAATCATTTCACGACTTATACAATTAAATATCCAGAAATGGTTTATACATGGAACAAATGGAAATTAAACGCAAATATTTAAAGCTGCATTAGCACTCAAAATAAACGAATATTTCGTGAAATATTTCATAAAATAAGGTTAACCCATAAAACGTCAGTGTTCCTTATAGCAAAAGCCAAACTTTCAACGCCAGATGTGGTCTGATAACAAAGATTTAACAAGATACAAAATGCTCTTTTTTTATTTTTTGTGTCCTAGTATCCTGTTTTTCGCATACTGTCTGTGTTTAAGGAAGCTGATAATGTCAATGAGTATCGCATGAGTATACATAAATATTTCATTCCATCTCACCAAGTGCTTACGAACGTAGACATTGTAATATTCATTTCCCTAGTCAGAAACAGTTTTCAGTAGAATTGACGAGATCAACATTCATTAAACTCTAAACCAAATTAAGCTTTATTGAATAAAAAGTTAAGCAAGGTTTCTTTAATATAACAAAACATATCGATTTCGTATGGTTTTAGGGTAATGAATGGTACAGTGATACGCAGCGATTTCGTAAAACACATTTCGAACTTGATACTCACACGTTCTTCTTTACGTTATGTATCATTACGTCTGTTGCATCTAATACTGTTATCGCCCTTCAGTAACTTACTGAACAACCATATACCCGCAACGAACCATGAGCAGAAACATGGTATCTATGTTTGACGACCATTAATATTTAGTAGTAATGTTGTCCTCTTTGATAAATAAAACAGGTGAGAAACAGTCCGAAAAACGGGCGTATAAGGGTTACCATCTTGTTGTAAGTCAACGAACACCGAGGTTAAATGGAGGAGGGGAAGTTTTATCGAATATGGTAGAAATATAGTTTAAAATATTTTGAAGCGTAAATGTATATAATAAGTATATTATATAGGCGTAAACCAGGCCATTGTCACGACATTCCACTTGATGCGCATATTACATTTACAATAAAGACCATATGCATAAAGGGCTTAAGTAACTATTCATTAAAGTTAGTAAATTTTGTCCGTTTAGTAATGATACAAGACATTTTAACATACATGCACACAATTTATTTCAAAAAAACATACAACACATGCACATATTATCAAAACTAACATATCGTTTATGAAACCAATTGTGGAATATCAAAGCGAAAATATTGGCCTTATACATCCTTATAAGTATACCGTATTAAAACACAATTATTTTAAATGCATAAGATTATCTTATAGTAAACTACCTCGATGTTAGACAAAATTAATACATTATATAATTTTTTTTATTTAATTCAAGACGAATGGCATAACCGCGAGAAATCTGATTTTTCACAAATAGAACATATATAAATCCAACCACTTTAAATGGCAAAATTGATATTCGTATCAGAGACATGTCGTCTAACGATTTTACCAAGCTCTAGTCTACTGATCAGAAATATAACTTTAACATATTTTAAAACAACAATCCGAGACGTTTCGTATGATTGTTTTTTCCAACTCAGGAAGTTTAGACTTCAAACTCCTACCGACTACTTCCGATGTAAATGTGTTAAAGTAGCGATTAACTTAATTGAATGCATATGCGAATTTGACTGTCATGTGAGCCATCTAATACGGATGCTAGAGAGACATAATAGCTTACTATGTAGTGAAATTTAACTTCCCTTTATGCGTTGAAACGTTTAATGATCAGGTTGATAATAGCCGGGTATACCAGACAACGTTCAGTGTTGTTACACTTGAATGTTGTTTTGTTCTTTATGACAACGACGACGATGATGATGATGATGATAATGCTGATATGATGATGATAATGATATTGATGATGATTATGATGATGATGATTAATATATTGATGATGATTATGATGATATCGATGATGATGATGATGATGATGATGATGACGATGTTTCTGCTGCTGCTGCTGATGATGATGATGATCTTGATGATGATGATGATGATGATGGTCATGACGACGACAACACTGATGATAATGACGATGATGACGACGATGATGATGATGATGGTGACGACGACGACGACGACGACGATGATGATGATATCCTGTCTCTCGCATAATGTCTGTTTTTAAGGCAGCTGATGATGTCAATTGAGTATCGCATGGGTAAACATATATATTTCATTCCATCTCACCAAGTGCTTCGCAAGTCAGAAACAGTTTTCAATAGAATTGACGAGATCAACACTCATCAAACTTGAAACCAAATTAAGCTTTATTGAATACAAAGGTTAAGCAAGGTTTCTTTAATATAACAAAACATATTGTTTCTTTAAGATTGTTTATTATTTATTCGTCAATAGCTTTAGATAACTCTTATGAAAATAAATATCAAATGAAACATACTTGGTTCAAGAGAACCATATCGACATCTTGTCCGCTCTATATTGTTCTATCATTCTAAAGAAAACTCCAAATTGCATATCATTAAACATCAAATCTTGATTTGTTTCAAATGTCACAATATAGAATGTACAAGGAAATCATTTTAGGCGGAGATCAAACATCGTACATATCGGAAATTGTCTTTAAAAAAGTGCATTTAAGTACTTCTGATAAATATATGTTCTTTCGTTTTCATTGGGGAATATATAGGTGAATATGGCATTGTGCGTTGTTACATGTGTTCTATATCGATTTAGAATGGTTTAAGGGTAATAAATGGGACAGTGGTACATAGCGATTTCATAAAACACATTCCAATCATGAGCCTCACAAGTTCGTCTTAAAGTTATGTATCATTAAATCGATTTTATCTGACACTGTTATTACCATTCAGTAACGTACTGAACAACCATATACCCGCAACGAACCAAGAGCAGAAAAATGTTATCTATAATTGACGACCATTAACATTTATTCTTGGCGTTGTCATCTTTAATAAATTAAACAGGTCATCTGACAGTCCGTTGATCGGGAATATTAGCGTTACCATATTGTTGTTAGGCAACGTATTACCGGATTTTACGTAGGAGGGGGCAGTTGAATACGGTAGAAATGTATCTTTATCGTAAATATCTATAATATAGGAGTAAACCAGGCCATTTTGACTACATTCAAATATAGCTTATAGTATAGCTTATCAAAAACCAAAACCATTGTTTCCAATGCGTATGGTTCTGTTATCGTAAACTTCCTTGATGTTAGATTAGAATTAAAACATTATGCACAAAAACCATTCTTTTCAAGAAAAATGTCCATTCCTTACCATAAGAAATCTCACTGTTCGTAAATAGAACACATATAAATCCAACCACTCTCAAAGGCCACATTGATGTTCGTATCCGCGACATGTTGTCTTACGATATATCCACTATTGAGTCTACGGATCACATATTAAACGTATTAACACATTTTGAAACAACCATAAGAAACGTTTCCTATGATTAATTTCGTTTCAAACTCAGGAAGTTTATACGTCAAACTCCTTCCGACTACTTCCTATGTAAATGTGTTTACGAAGATATTAGCGATTAACTTGATTGAATGCTTAAGAGAATTCGACTGTCATCTGAGCTATCGTATACGGATACTGTGAAGTTAACATTAACTTCCCTTTATGCGTTAATACATTTAATAATTCGGGTTAATAAAAGAGGGCTATACAATACAATGTTCAGTGTTGTTGTTCTTTTATTTAGTTTTTTGTTCTTTATGACTGAACTATCAATGCATTCTGTCAAATGTTTGACTGTATTGCATTACACCTAAGATAGAAATTTAGATAGTATCTCATTAACTGTTAACGAAAGAAGCATAGTTATCAAATTCGAGATGTAAATTTCGTATATACACTATTATATTCGATTATGTTCATATAACATAAAGAATCTTCAAAGTCGTGTATGCAGTTACTGCATGGTTTGTTCATTAGAAAATTCGTAAATAATCGTCCTTATCATCATCGTGATGGTATCAACGTTTTAATTTAAGTGTGCAAAATACTATTTAGCCACACTATCACATTGTATCTACCATATTCGTATGCTGCGCTGATCCTTTTCAGCCTAATATATCACGGGTGTGACATATTTGGTTGAACTTGATTACACGTGTTCTATATTCAATCCGTGACTTATATGGCTAAACATACCACCTTGTTTCTGTTACATATTCTGCTGCTCATAATGGGTGGGGTGTTTTAATTTAATGACTAACCTTTTCCTAGACTATTTATTAAGTGTGTCCGAGATTTTTAAGAGAAGAGAATAATAACAACACGGATTTTGGATCGATTGGGCTTGACTAAACAGTTTGATTTGAGACCAATATTACTTGAAAACTAAACACTTGGGGCCATTTGACCTGACAAACCGAAGAAGTTTGAGGAACTAACTTAATTTTCCTTAAGAAGTTCATGCCTTTTACTACTGTTTGTATAAAATATATTGTTTTATGGCTGTTTCAAACGGATGATAACAACTTGATTTGAAGCAAATTGCGTTGATGGCATATTTACTTCAATTCAAGTGCTATTTCAACAAAGATACACCAGTCAATACACTTAAAAAAGCTCATTTCAGTGACATACTGTGGTCCTTTATTTATGGCAATGAACCGATTGCCGAACAGTGTCAACGCATGTGATAAACATGACACTCAAAAACATACGTAACAAATAATGAATACAACTTGGCTCACCGCATTGGTAAATGTATTGGGGGTTTACACCGGTCGGTTTTAAAGAGATTTAAACATCACACGTGGTCCAGAATGTTTCACACAATAACTCTAATAAAATGATATCCGTATTCATGTCGATTATATTGAATAACGTTTTCTCAACTGTGACCGTCATAGTTTGACTATCTCTTTGTTTGGTTTCGAGAAATAAATTACTAATACATCGTGTGTCTAAAATGTAATGACATGTTTCAATTATTTAGTCAATCAAATAAGGTCTATATTATGTAGGGAATATTGATAATCAATAATCACGAAAGTGTATAATCATGATCGATAACGCTCATGTTTTGTATTTATCGATGAACAAAACAGTTTCTTTAAATGTATTTATGTTGATAAAATAAATATATAAGTTAATAAACACATATATATATATATCGGTTATATTGGTCATAATATTGGTTATATTGTTGCGATGCTTGCTAATTGTTATTCTCACACCTCACATCCGAAACATCAAGAAACGACATAATGAAATATTTTATACATAAGGCATAATGATACAAACATAACGCAATAAACCTTCGTTTATAACATTAGCAAATTTATTTACATTGTTAAGCTCTCACTTTAAATGTTCATTTACATATTTGTGGCATGAAATTTAAACATTCATTAACATAGTGTGTAACATGTATGAGTTTCATTTACTATTTGACCCTAACAATACTTTACTTTTATGCAGTGCATTAATATAATTTGAAGTAAGCGGACCTTTAACATTCATTTCATACTTCAACGTAATGTGTAGCATTAATGGACTGCAATCATCAACAATTAAACTTTACAAAGTGTATACAGGGAATGGTGAATACTGAAATATGGTCCAATTAAGTAGAGATGAATGGGTATTAAATAAAAAAGCCTTTTGATATTATATAAGTAGGACAAAAAAGTAAACTCAAATCAGTTTGGCTATGTTCATTTAATACTTGATGAAATCACAAATTGGTTACACACATCAATACATAAAATGCTCTGTTATGTTAAACACACGCTCGATATATGCTCGTAAGATACATACGTCATATTTTATGATTCATTTTTCACAATTTACAGTTGATTATTTACATGCTGGTGAGGCATATAAAAAAACAACAATTCCTATATGAAGTGCGAGAGCAGTATACACTAAACACCTGTAATACGATGATGATGCTACACAACAACCGGAAGCCGGGTATTAGTCGCACGAAACCAGAGACATTTCAACCGGAAGAGAGGCAAAAGGAACCAATAGCATATCCGAACCTGGCATTTCTGACATACAGAATTCGGCAGAGGACGAGTCGATGTCCCAGTCTATAATCTCTGGTACTCCAGTATCATGCGTGCAAAAGGAAGGACGTACGGGACGTGCAACTAGAAGTAAACAAAACTCAAAGGCTAGTCATATTGCTGCGTCACAAACTAGCAAACCGAAACCCCCCAAAAAACGACGTTCCAAACCAGAGCCGCAGTAACCGGAACCGCCCGGCATCTCCATCCGAAACATAACTGAGAACGAGTCGTTTGTGAGGGCTATTTACAATCTGGCCGAGCAGATGAGAATTAGCATTGACGTTCTATCATCTCGAATTGGTGAACTTGAGAGAAACTTTGAGGAAAATATAAAAACACATGTACATAATGCAATATTGCCATCATTAAATGAACTCAAAAGGGAGTTCAGCGACGAAATTACTCAAGTGAGAAATGAAATGAAAGTGTAAGCTGAGTCTTGCTCACCAGCACCAAACTCTGATGACCGAAATAGCTGTAAGCTCGTCATAAAAAAACCTGCCTGCACGAGGGGATGAGGATACCAAAGTAACAGTTAGGACACTGATTAAAGACGGACTTAAACTAGATATAAACGTTAAAAGCGCGGAGAGAAAACACACACAACAAACAACTGACTTTGGAATTGTTACCGTCACATGTCATACCAAAGAGGAAAAACAAGAGATAATGAAAAATAAAACAAACCTAAAAATGTCTGCAGAATACAGAAATGTTTACATAGAACACGACTTACCAGTGGAGGACAGAATCGCAATCGCAAACCTTAAGACTCTGGTAAAGGTTATTGGGAGTTATAAAGTGTTTGTCAAGGGAAATCGTTTAGTCCAAAAATCAGACTCTTGTGCTACCCAGAGCAGAAACGAATGGCAGGAAGTTAACCACTCTCATAGGTCGCGTCCGCAATCTATGAGCGCCAGATTAGAAAGACAGGAGATTCGACATCCAACCACGACCGGTAGACACCGCACAAACGAGGACTATACACATAAACGCGATCCGCAGCCACCACGTAAATGATACAGTACGCGTGCTTGGAATACACATAACGGAAAAAGCCATCGTTACCATGAGCACCAGGACGACGGAAGTCGTAACTTCAGAGACCGCTACCAACCCCTTTACCATAACAACTACAACCACAATTAGGTGTCCTGCGGGTTTTGGAACCCGAACGGATTCAGTGGGAATGAAACAACTGATAGCTACCAAATTCGTTAAAGCTGTATATCACACCTAAACCTTGATATAATTGGCATAGCACAAACACATTTAAAAAATGAACAAGTGTTAAATATTGACGGATATACGTGGTACGGGCAAAATACGCCCCGAAGGGAAGTGGAGGAGAAAGTGTGCTAGTACGAAACACCCTACTTAATTCATTTACCGTTAACAGATTTAGTGATGATAACGAGGGAATGTTATGGCTCGCACTTACTCATAAAACCACAAACGAGCAGCTTAAGTTATGTGTGTGTTACCTGTCACCTTCAAACTATACACGATGTTTGGATATAAACGAGTTTCTTGATTCGTTACTTGGAAATATAACTCAATTATCAATATCATCGGTGATTTCAATATACGTGTTGGCACGAGTGAGGACTTTATCGCTGGTGAAGACAACCTACCTGAAAGACAGATCATTGACTATCAAACATCACCCTATTGTGAAGCATTCATTGACTTTCTCCCTAGTGCAAATATGTGCATCCTGAACGGTAGAAACTGTATAAACAATGACTACACAAGCATCTCGACTAGAGGTTGTTCAGGTGTTGACTTTTGCTTGGTACCATACGAGCATTTTCACCGATTCAGTGACTTTAAAGATATAAGAGCGACATGGTTAATACAGGAAAGTCTCGACATAAGCACACTAGAACGTATAACTATACCAGACGATTTTGTCTTACATTGGTCAATAACTTTTACAAGCACGGAGGAAAACACAACAAGTGAAATATCGAAGAGAAAAACACAACCCAATGCACCAAACCTTAAATACGACCGACGAAATATACCAGAGGAATTTATGAATAACGCTGTTATATATGAACAAGTGAGAAAAAAATCACTGAATTAGAAGCCAACCAAAATAGACAGGAATCGATTGACATGTCTTACAATGAGTTTTTGAGTATTTTGGTTGCGGAAATGAATACTCATTTAAACCCAAGGGAGGTTACTCGTAGTAATGCAAACGGAAAAAGAGGACGAGTTAGTAAACCTTAGTGGAACAATGAATTGACGTCGGAGTGGTCCGATTTACGCATTAGTGAAAACATGTGGCTACAATGCAAAAATAAAGCTCAAAGACAAAGGCTTAAAGCAGCATGCGTTCAGAAACGTGAACAGTTTGACAAATCGGTACAGAGACGAAAACGAAACTATTGGTATTAAGAACAACAAAACCTGCTAAAAGCATGTAACAACACAAACAGACACGATTTCTGGAAAGAAATAGGAAATATCGGCATAGGAAAAGAGCGAAACAAATCAATTCCAATGTTAGTTATTCTTGAGGACGGTACAATATCAACCTTGCCACAACTGGTGCTTGATAAATGTAAAAGTCGTTTGAAACTCTTTATAACATACCGACGACAGAAACGTATAGCACATTCGAAGCTAGATCACCACTGTCTGTTGGACAACATAAATTAAATAACGGTTTAGACATATTAGAGATCGAGAAAGCAGTTTAATCACTAAATAAAAACAAAGCCCCCGGATATGACTGAATACCAGCGGAGACTTTAAATAATAAGCTCACGATATACTTTTTACTCAGCCTGTTCAATGTTTGTTTTGACACCGGCAGTGTACCTTCAGCATGGCAATACGGACTTATTACCCCCAATTATAAATGTAGTAATTCCGACAAAAGAAATCCAAGTAATTACAGTGGAATAACGGTCACATCAGCTATATACAAAACGTATTGTTCTGTGCTTAACAATATACTTACAAAATGGGTAGAAACTAAAAATATTCTATCCGACTCTCAAAACGGATTTTGCCCACAAAGAAGTAACATCGATCAGCTGTCCACTCTTACAAATATTGTTGATGCACGAAAGAAAAGCAAGAAAAATACTTTTGTCACATACTTGGACTTTTCTAAAGCTTATGACCGAATCAATCGACATAAATTATGGTCCAAGCTAGAAACTATTTACGGTTTAACCGGAACATTCTTAAATGCTCTGAAATCCCTTTACGCATCCGTTAAATGTGCTGTACGGGTAAATGATAACACGTCGGAATAGTTTGACGTAAAATCTAGATTAAACAAGGCTGTTTAGTCTCAACGACTTTGTTTAACCTCTTTCTCAACGACATAAGCGAGCTATTCGAGCAATCAAACATGGGCGTGAAAATTAACGGCACAATCATAAGTCACCTTTTTTACGCCGACGATTTAGGTTTTAATCACAGAGAATGAGGAAGATCTCCAACACCTATTAACTTTATTATCACAGTGATGCGATATAAATAATATGGAAATTAATACTGATAAATCGAAGATTATGCATTTTCGACCCCCTTCCAAAGATGAAAAAAACAACAAACGAACTTTAATTTCAGGTGCAATGATGACGTTATAGAATGCGTGGAAAGCTATCGTTATCTTGGCTTAATGTCAACTGACACTTTGGACTATATCATCGCAAAGTTTAAAGCATTTGGTCGTATGCCATACGAAGTGTTCTCAAAACTCTACGAGGCAAGTGTCTGGCCTACCATTAGCTACTGAGCCGCAATATGGGGGACAAGAGAGTTCTCGTGCATTAATGCAGTCCAACATAGAACTGCCCGTTTCTTCCTGGGGGTCGAGAAGTACACACCAAATGCCGCTGTGAGCGGGGTCATTGGATGGACGCAACCAATAATAAAACAGTGGAAAGCCGTTATCACTCATTGAATTTGACTCTCAAATATGGACACCAATTGACTTAACAATTTTATTTTTAGAGCCATTTCTTCTTACAATAAATGCTGGCCACATTTTGTTAAAAAGACAATTAAATCGTTTACTGAACATGATTTAAACATACATACCTATGTCTGTAAATCACAATTAACACGAATAATTGATTTGTTCTAATCACAAATGTCAAATGAGTTAAATCAGACATGGTTAAATCAAATTAATTCGGTTACTGGTAACGGTTACAGTTAAATAAATGACGCCTTGATACGACTTTTAAAAGTACATTTAAAGCTGAACCTTATGTTAAAAATAGTACTATAACAAGAAATGAACGAAGTGCTTTAGCCAAGTTTAGGTGCGGTGTAGCACCCTTAAACATTGAAACTGGCCGTTACCAAGGAATTGTTTTAGAACAACGAGCTTTTTTTACTGTAAAACTATGGTGGAAGATGAAACCCATGTTTTACTCCAATGTCCATTATACAATACATTGAGAAATGAAATTGTATTAAAAGCGACATCCATCAATAATGATTTCAATTCGTTTTCAGTGCCTAATAAGATTTCATTCCTACTATCCGATGAAAATATGGTGAAATATAGTGCCAAAATCTGTCATGAAACACTAAGATTAAAACGTAACTACATGTATAAATAATGAATATTGAATTTTACTATTATGGTGTTGTGAATATTATATATTCATATGTATAGATATATGTGTGTATATGTTTAACATAGAAACATAGATAAATATTTTATTTATTATTTTACCTATCTTTTTATTGTTTAGTAAAATCGTCTTATATGAAGAAGGTTCGGTTCATACATTTAATAGTCTCTCATAACTATATTAGAGTGGTTTTATACATGAACTTGTTTAATTTGCTACATGTTTTATATACCATGAATGTATAAAAATGAGACTCAANGTCTGTCTGTCTGTCTGTCTGTACTAGATGGTTATTAGATAAGGTGAACAATAAAATGCGTAGGAACGAATAACAATACATATTTATCAAAGCAACTTAGTCACCAATTGAGGTAATTTGAATAGAAAAATACTTTACTCACTATTTCATTGTGAGTAAATCAATTATTCCCTAATCTAAATTGCTTCAAAAAACAAAATCGAACAACAACATAACAGATAGGTATAAGGCATGTTATTGGTAGCAAAATACAAATTCAATAGAATCTTGATTAAGCGGAACACCCAGGGCGTTTTTGCTCATTAAATGGAGTACTAATGATTGACTGTTTGAAGCAAGCGGAAACCAAAAATGTAAAGGCCATCATAGTAACTGAAAATATACTAAATAATGTTTCCGCAAAGGGGTCAACAAGTAAGTAATACTGAAATATCAATAAAAATGATACCTTAGACTGCATCTAACATGAGAATCTGAAAACAAACTCAATTTACTATATTAACAGCAACAGTGTATAATACTTCTCTTAAAACTTTCACAGACGTAAATTCTGAAAATAAAAATTAATGAAACCAAAACAAAATATGCACATATATCATACATCTGGTGTAGCCAATTTAACCAAGTAAGGGGGGGGGGGTTGGTGGGCAAACGACCTTTCTTTGCTACCAATAAAATCTCGAGTGACAAAGAATGCATCTATACATTTTTATAACGCCACGAAACCTTGCAATGCACGAGCTTATTTCCCGCTAAATCAAATCGTAAAATGAGGGAGTACGAACAATACCGAAAACTATAAATAGAACCAATTTTGAAACGTGAATAATTTCAAATACGTCACGTGAGTTCTACCGCTGCAATTAGACTCACCATGAAATTCAAAAGTCACATAATCAATACTCAGATGTTATAATTATTAAAGCCCATATAAAGCTCAGAATCAACGAATACTTCGTTAACACATAAACAAACAGTGTTCCTTATAGCAATAGCAAAAATTTCAACGCTAGATCGTGCTCTGGTAACATAGATTTAACAAGATACAAAATTTTCGTTTTATTTCTTTTGTGGTTCACTATATTCAACATGTGTTAATGTTCCAATTAGGTGTTCGTGTGTCGTATGAACAGATATCGTTGCGGGAAATTAAAATGGAATATATTGTGCCACATAAAAATAAAAAGAGCACTTTATATCTTGTTAAATTTATGTTATCAGACCACATCTAGCGTTGAAATTTTGGCTTTTGCTATAAGGAACACTGATTGTTTATGCGTTAACTTTATTTTAAGAAATATTTTACGAAATATTCGTTGATCTTGAGCGTTATAGAGGCTTTAACGCATGAGCTGCAGCAGCACTATACACTTGTGTTTGAAAAAAACTTGATAGATGTTCAAGATTAAAGATTTTATTTACAGCATTTCCAGAAGGCAAGTGGCCCATGTGAACACATTTTATTACATGCAATATGATAACAACATTAATAGACATATATACATAAGTATAACAAGCACTTGAAATTATGAGACTGCGAGGTGACAAAACTGTGTAAAAAATAATTACATAAGTAGTATCAAGACATAATTTACAGCAGGAAATACATATTAACCGTAATAATAATATTTAAAGGGAGTACTCATACTTATCAATACATAATGCATTTTTTTAAAATACATTTACACTTCAAACAAAACCTTATGCGGCGTACACAAGAACTCACACACAAATACTGATTATACAGGATCTCATTCACATACAAAATCAAAGCAGCAGCAATTAACATATTTCAGATAGTGCAAATAGTCGGCAGCATACATAGAAAGACGACATGGATGGAATACGTGTAATGGGTAAAAATACATCAAAAGTGCACATACATGTTAGTTGATCTAACTAAAAATGCGGCATGGACAAAAGCACTTAGTTTTCTAAGATTCACTATCGGAAGACACCAATTCTATAAAGTTTTGCATAAATTATTTGGTCTGTTTCTGTAATATGGAGTTTCACTACTTTATAATGCAGGTATTTATTTACATCTTAAATCTGTATATAAGTTGCATTGAATCACAAAATAGTATTTGTCTTCTCGACCATAACAGACAATACATGTCCTTTGATAAACTTGGCCAGATCTTTTATCTTCACAATATCTTAGGCAAGTTCGAATCTGAGTCAATGTGGTCAAAAACCAGGGAAATGGACAAACGCTAAGAGAAACAATTTGGCCACTTTAAACACAAAATGCATCATTCAATCATACTGCAACTTTGTAAAAATATTCTGAACAATAACTTGACAATATCTAGGCCGTATTCCAATCTGAGTCAATTGGGTTTAACACAGATAACCAGGTAAAAGCTTAAAAAACGGAAACTCTAAAGAGACCACATGTATGACTCAGTATTGAATAAAATGTCTCAGGATGTTTATTCGTCACAATATCCAGGTCAAGTTTGAATATGAATACATTGAGGTCAAAGTTGGAAACAACTTATAAGCGCTATGTTTGTTTTGAACTTTTTATGAAAAACAAACAGTTTTGTGAACAGTTCCAAACCCAAATGTTTGAAATGTGCGCACAAAAAAACTCGAACCGGAAATGCAAAAGTGATTTATCCGTTACGGTTCAGTGATTCAGGTTAATCTTCATAAGAATTATTTACAGAAACATTCCATAAAATTGTATTGCGAACAGAAGTAGAATGCATTTTTTTAATATTCATTTTGCAAAAAAGTTAATGTACAAAATGAATTATATCCGCCAGGATGAGTCTCGTTAGTACGTATACAATTAGTTAACCAGTATTTAAATGTTAATGCCCGAGAAAATTAAATATTGCATAATAATATAACACATGTTGCATATATAATATAACACAAGTGATTTAAATGTAAATCATAATTTTTACTTTTAAGATCTAATAAATATTTGACATGATTAAGTGGCAGTGCATATTTTTACAAAAGTATATGTTTAAACTCGATAAAAACTCGCTATAAAAATATCAATAATAACTAATCACAAGTAACGTCATCCGACAGCTCGTGTTTTAACGTACAAATAACCATCAGTCACATGACACTCACAAGTCGTGTAACGCGCTCGTTATTTCTTATAATGTATATAGAGAATATTGTGTGAGTTGTGGATAAAGATCAAGTTTATCATGCGTGGCTTAGAACCTTGTTAGCGCGAGGCTTGCCGAGCGCAACCGTGTTTCGGGCCGAGCATGAGAAACTTGATCTTTATCCAAAACTCACATAATATTCTATTTATCCTATTATTCTCTCCCTTTTTTCCATTAATAATCATCAAATATCGCATTTTTTTGACGATTTTGTTCTTCCGTAAATTTTTGGAAAAACCCACAAATGATCTTAAAATAGCGATAGGAGGATAAAGCTCAAGTTTATACGATCGGTGTTATCCTATCGATTTTCATCTGGTCATAGGATAAATTCATGTAAACCAACGGTCGTGGAACAAAGTCAGTTGCTGTATGCTGTAATTATAAAAAGGGGCTTGTTTCGTCTAACAACGATGCAGGTATCTGGTTACATTTTATATACATAAACATTTTAAATTGCTAAGAAGAAGGTTTAGTTGACTTCTTCTTCCTCTTTGTTAAGGTGTTCTCGTAGTCTTCTTCATCGGTTCCTTTTGAGGGTGGTGCAGGGGTTTTGTTCTTTAGTGCTGCAATAGGTATATGTTATATTGCACATGTAATGTATGTTAAAAAGGTTCCGATATATAGAACATATGATTTGTGGAATGTACACAGAAATAAATGGGGACCAATTAGAAGATTGGTAAAATTCACATAAACATTGTCCGATTCAAAGGAAATGTGAGTAATAATAAATTGTTTTTAACGCTGTTCTATGTTTTAAATGCTTCAAAAACACATAATTTTAACTAAATTGCTTTCTGTTTTGTTGACTTTAATTGACTTTCTGATTCATTCGCTTGCTATCCCGGACACCTTTTCACAACTCTTCTCTTTAAAGGAAACTTGATTACCTATCTTAAAAGCACAACTATCCTTAAGCCTCTGTCGATTGTATTGAAAATCGTTATTACATCATTGTTCAAACCACTGAAGGTGGCGTTATGTTTCTTTTGAGTGCTTTGTAAGCAGACGTAAGTCGTTTATTAAATAAAGTTTGAGATGCCAAAGAGTGTAAGATCCAATATTAATTACATTTTAAAGGCAACAAAGAATACTGTCGAAAGGTACTTATTTAAGCATTGTTCCAACAGACGTTAAACTAGAACAAAATATAGCGTTGAATCGCAGAAAAATATACATAATGAGTCAGTGTTATATTTTTTAAAAGATAATATTTGAATATCACACTCTCGAAATTGAGATCTGAAAAATATGTGAATACGTCCATTTAATATACACTTCCCTCATACTATTCAGCAAATACCATAAGATGTGTCGATTTGTTGTTGTTGTTTATTTTTTTCCAAAAATAATAAGTTATTGTATATCAAACTTAGACAGATTGTTATAAAAATTCACGACTTCTTTTGATGTTTTATGAAGACATTTGTAAAAAAAAATGAAAAAAATAATAAATTGTCATAATTGCAATATTAAACAAATATTTGTAAATAAACACGCATCGAGTAGAATATGAAAATAAATATTTAAATTTATACATTTTAAGGGTCTAGGGTCTAGATTTTACTCATTCGTTTGACACTTGCAACAATATACTAAATACAAAATTATGATACAAAGTATTTGCAAAGGCATAACATGTTGTACAAATATTTAATAAATTTGAACATACATTTGTACTTGTGATATCTCTACATACCGGACACCGACTGGACAGGACCAAATGTCCACTTTTCAGAGAGTTTTGGAGTAAACAAGGCAAATTACACAATGAAAATGCATATCGCATGGATACTTACTGCTGTTTTGTTTCTTCAACGACATTTCCATGTAATCACCTTCTAATCTGTAAAGGAAAGAAAACATGTGCGCTTACTTAACGAAATGTGCCTGAATTTGTGTAAGAACATTTGATAAAATATTTATATACATGTACAACAAAACTTCTGGATTCCCTGTTGATTCCCTAATGCCATTCCCAATGCCAAATTATAGATAAATGAAATATCAAGTGAAGTGCAGTCTGTGTTAGTTAACTAAACATATCGTTAACATAAAAAATAAAAAAACTATGCTATTGTAAATGATTTCAAAGTAATGCATTGTTTACGAGATAAAATAAAACACATCATAAAAAACATACTCGTTGCTTTTCTTCTCGTTTGATTTTGTTTTACCAGGCGTTAGTTGAGTGTTCTCATAAACTACCGGTTTACTTCGTGCATCAAGGTTTATATAATCATCTTCTTCCTTTCCTTTAGGTGCGTTTTTCGCGATGCTCTGTGTTTTGCCCAATTTCTCGGCTACATTCGTGTAGTCCTGTTCGCCGGTTGAATGGTCTCCGACTTTGAGATACCCATGGCTATCCACAGACGGTTTTCTGTTAAGCACAAATCGAAACCAGCTAGTAATTCAATGACAACCACGTGACTGTAAGACGGTTTTAATTTTCTACACATATACTTGATTGTTTTATTATTTATGTTATATTTATAACTATTGCTTGTAATCATTTGCCTCATATACTTAGTGTACTATCCTGTGCAGTTTGTTCGTTAAACAAACAGCAGTGTTGTTGACATATTAAGCGGATCAGATTCACGCTCATTGATTTGCATTAAGTTACAATACTTTAAACGTCTAAATGAGCAAGTATATTTTTTATCTCTTCCAAAGTGCTGACATTGAAATAACGTATATTGCAATCGAAGCGCAGTTTCATCGTTAACGTTGTCCCGTGTGAACGGGTTTGCAACGATAAAAGTAACATGGAATTTATATACGGAATTTATATATTTAGTTTAAAACTTGTCTTTCTGAAATCTCATACTCATGTACTCAATAAGCATGAATTACGTGGATGAATTAGTTTCTATATTTGTGTATACTCGCGTGTCTCCGTACACGTGTTTCGTGAACGAGTTCTTTGATGTCATCAATCTTTAGAAATGCGATGCACTTTAATCAATAACACTTCATTTTATTAAGAAATCGATGATATTCATAAACCTATGTGCGAGGTGAATATATATATCCCAGAAAAGCAATTGTTTGGAAAAAAAACACTAATCTGTTGGTACACATAAAGCTGGCCCATTTTTAATCCTTTCAAAATCACTCACCGTATCAACCGTTATGATTTAAAGTGAATGTATGTATTTCATTGGTTGATATAATAAACCAGCGTTGTATGTACCGAGGTGATTAGTGAGTTTTTCTAAACTCATGCTTTTCCGTTATCAGTCTTTTTTGGCGAGATGTGTATTATTGTAAAAAGTAAACTGAAGTTTAGATACAACAACCTGTTTGGAGCTTTTCCAACTTGATTCATATAGGGCTCTTCATCATCGACGTTTGAAGATGAGCTATAGTTGAATAAAAACAACATTCATATACAATATATATCATACTTAAATGTTACCCATATAAGCCCACTAAAATTAAATATTAATATGGAAATATTTATAAAATATTTAATTAAATTCAACGTATCCATTTGCCAAAGTCTGTTGTTTTAAACACCTCACCGTTGACAACGCTTAACCTCCAGTTGGAACGGATTTTGTTTTGCAAAAATAAAAGTTTTATATGATGTTAATAAACGGAGTTAACATATTGAGTGTATAGAAGGCCAACATCGCTCATACTTATAAACCTAATTAGCATAAATCACAATTGAATTCATTTCTATAGTTTGTACTCGGTTGTCGTAGTGCACGTGTTTCTCGACTTCATTTATCTCATCACACTTTATAAATGTGATTCAGTTAAATCCATAACTCTCAATTGCAGGACAGACACTAAAACATTCATCGTAATAGTATTTAAATACATTCATGTATACACCTTTTTGCGGGGTTAGTATTGGCGAGAGGTGTATTATTTTCAAACGTAAACTGAGGTCTAGATACAACAACCTGTTTGGTGCTTTTCTAACTTGATTCATATAGGGCTCTTCATCATCGACTTTTGAAGGTGTACTAAAGTAAAATAAATATAAACAACATCAATACACAATTATGAGTATTAATGTAACAAATAAAAGTATTTCTGTGCAGCAACACTAAATATAATAAGAAAACATTTGTGCGTTGATAGCAACTATTTACACCAACAAAGGTTGTATTATTGTTACATATATTGTCATTGAAATTTATAAACGGACACGTCCGTTTTTATAAATTTAAGTTGGTGTTTTTCTTAAAGACTGAAGGTGTAAACAACTCGCCGAAACGGTCCAACATGTCAGAAAATAAAAACTGTAACATACGCTTTTTTCGTGTTCATATTGATGTAGAGGCCCTCAGATGCTGTTGAAGACTGTGTATACCTTTAAAGGTAAAACAAATACAAAAAAAAATGTGAAATGCTTAATATATGTGAAGTACTACCGTATTTGTATTGATAGCGTAACGAGAAAGCGTACACTGATGATTTTTTAATTCGATTGTTTATTTTTGCATTTAAGATTATTTTGCAGCTTTTTTCCGAATTATGCAATTTCTGCCGCCTTCAACTCGGCCACTTTGTAGGTATTCAGCAATAGAAGGCGCGCTCATGCAACTTAACTTTCAATATGTCCGCTGGTAAACTGCTTCATGCGCTATTAAATCGACATGATGTTATTTCGAGAACAAAACATTGAAAAAAGCATATCAGTCTATTGGTAAAAAATACCATCTTCCCATTTATTTTTTCAATCTCGAATATTTCTTCCGAGATCCCGATATATTAGTTTTTAAAGTTTAAAGATTAAGGTAGATTAGTGTCATCCAGTAATGGCTTTTAACTACATGGTGTTGCTTACGCATCATGAGAAATTCTTCATAAATCTAGTTCTAGCGATCATAAGATAAACTGGATCAAAACATTTCTAAATTTAAATTATTTCATAAACAACAAAGATTCAAAGAGCCAACATGTATCAAGAGTTTTACAATTAACATGTCAATAAAACACTACTTACAATGTACAGTACGATCTTCATTAAATAAAACAAATAAGTTAATAATAAATTAAAAAAAATATCAACATTTCTTAAATACTTTATAGACGACTTCGGGTGATAACCGCGTAATAGCTAACAACAACTAATAGTTAAATTCTAACTAGTTCGTGCTATACACATGAAAGAAAACAAGCTTTATTGTGCAAATAACCCAATATTCAAACATGTATTATCTTTATTTTTGTTTGACATTGGAATTAACAATGGTTCCAACTTACCCAGTTGAGTTCAATACCGTTTTTTTTTTTAAATAAGGAGAAATATTCAAAGATACACTTACATATTGTTCCCTGCATGTTCTGAAATCAGATGATATCATTATGTGTATGCACATAGAGGAAATGAGACAGGTCAAACCAAGTATGTAAACCCCCCCCCCATGGCAAAGCTTCTAGGTATTCAGTTAAATTATGAAGCATCTCAATTTTAATACATATAATTAACTCATGATTAAAAATTTAACATAAAGTCATTCTAACAAATTTATTTCATACTGCGGGAAAAGCCCTTCATCAGTAAGGCTATTCCGGAATATATTAATAAATGTGTTAAACAACTTATTGATGTTGCAATGTTATTTTAATGCGGAAGATGGAGATTAAAACGTAAAATGTACTTTGTTTTGAAAACAGGTAGATTAAAAAATAACAACCTTCTTGCATAGAAACAGATTTTTAAACGAACATGTTTGAGACTGTCATATGCATGTGATACACAAAGTAAACACTCTGGCAAAATTGTATTTCACATTTTGTTTTCATTTAAGAAATATGCATTTCTGAAGTAAAACTGTGCAAATGTGCACATATAGATATTTCATCTCGAGGTTTCACAATGACAATGAAAACAAGACACTTTTCATGTTTTTAAGCCAAAGTCCACATAATATATGTTATTATAAAATACTTCTTTGTAAACATTTTTTTTTCAAATATACATATTACAAATTAAACAATAAAAATAGTCAAATGAGGGCAATACTGAGGTCAAATAAACATATGTTCATACATATATTTCGATTAGGTTATTCCGTTGTTTGGAGGTGCTTTGAACATTTTTCATGTAAACTATCTTTTGAGAATAAGAAATCATTCTACAGATATCTTCAACGTGTATGATAACTATCTTGAAAAACCAATGTATTTTATAAAAATTAATTGACAGCGGGACTAATCAAAAACAAGACACCGGATATATTGCATTTGTTGAATTATTAGTTATAATAAGCAAATTTTGGATTTAGTAAATTTATACATTCTTACTTTGCCCCATATAACTATTTTTTTCTATGATAGCTTTCTAAACAAATAATTGAAATCAATATATTGAAGTAGTTAGTTTTACCATGCCTTTCCTCCCCTAAAGTGGCGAGAATGTTTGCAAACGGGACGATCGGTCTGAAAAATATAAAACACCAACTAATAACTTGAATGACGCGTTTCCACTGCTTTCATGTGTGATCTTTATTTATTATTTCAATTACGTAACTTAACGTTTAGTATAGCGTCTGTTACGTAGGGTTAATGCATATTTCATTAAATGTTTCAGAATTAAAAATATTTAATCAGTTGGACATTAGATAGCATATAACAGTTACTTACGGAGGCTTTTCATCTGAAATCAGAAATAAATAGATATATATCTATCTATATCTATCTATCTATCTATCTATCTATCTATCTATCTATCTATCTATCTATCTATCTATCTATCTATCTATCTATCTATCTATCTATCTATCTATATATACATATATATATGTGTGTGTGTGTGTGTGTTTGTAAACATTTTAGACATGCGCTTAAATGAATTGTTGTTTAGAAGATGGTCCCATACTTAAACGTCTTTGCAAATATTTAAACAAAATGTTTATTGTTTTTTATTGTATAACTGATTTAAAAAAAATGTTACAACGCACCATACATCCTAAAAGGAGGTAGACAAACATAGACAGAAAAAATAATCAGTAGGTATCTGTACTATTTTTTCACTTATGTCTTCTGTAGTATTTGGGTTCAAAAGTCAACATTGCCACGCCATCTTGAATGTTCATGAATATATTTGCCGTGGATGTACAATGTTATTTGTTTGTGGCTCTGACTAGCCCTAACAATACTCCACTGACAATTTCTGGCTAACACATTGGCTTAAGACGACTTAGGAAACCCCAAAGCAATCATAATTAACATTCAAAACATAATATGATTTCTATATTTTCAAATTCTATATATGGTGTTGATAAGTGTGTTTGTATTACAACTGTATTTTTCACATAAACTGCTTTTTATTCTACTTGTTTTTGACGATGTACTATGATCAAGCGACATTTGAATATTTTCACATTCCATGCATAATGCAAATAAATGCTTGTGAATTGTACCAGTATTATAAACATGTACTGCTATTTATTCCTTCGTGTTTGTACGGATTAACTTTACTTGACATGACATGCATTAAAAAAATATTAAAAATTAATTTAAATGTAAGAATGTAGTGACTAGTCGGGTTTGTGAGAAATATATAGGTCATTATTTATCCGATAATTTTCAATACGACATTTAATCTTTGAATATATAGTATTTTATTCCAATGCAGAACTGCATTCTGTCAGCAATTCCGACCTTTGTCACACAAAAATAATCCAACACAGCTGAGCCACTATTCACGGAAAAATATCCGTATCGAAAGATATTTCAATCTTCGTAAATGATTTAACCATAACCAAGTATTTTTTTTTTTTACGTAAAACATGGTTTGAAGGCGCTCATTTGCATATGATTGGGATTACCTGTATTGTATTTGTCGCTGTTGAATTACGTTATGTTTGTGTCCGAATATAGTAAATTTAATAAGTATGGTCTGAAATGTGTTGTACTTAAATTACGTTGTCTATCTGTGCCTTGTAAACATGAAGTTGTTTTTTTTATAAGCAACATTGTATAATTATTATATAACTTGAATAATCATAGCTTCCTTTCCAAGCTGAAATTCTTACTTAAAAACATAAAACAATTTAATTGTATAACTTACCTCGCATCTTCTTTCTTGCAAAATACACAATCAAAACGATTAGAACGATGCCTGCAATGCCGCCAATTACACTCCCCACCACCATTCCAACATCTGGAAAAATAGTGTGCATTGGTTAATTTCCATATAAGGAAAGAATTATAACACACACACAACCATTCTTAAACTTAAAACAAGACTTGTTTACATATTTTGTCTTTTTGTTTTTAGTTTTTCATAACATATCTAAAATAGAAAAGTTTGAAATGGTGGAACTAAATAGTTCAAGTCCATTGAACAAAAAAAAACACATTTACCTCTATGTCAACCAGGCTGTTATATTGCATCATATATTTTGTACTTTAGACAAGTACTCCACGTTATGTTTTATATTTAACGACAACAGCCAAATTATTTGCTAGTTAGTGTGTTACCTTTTTCACTACCGTATCAACTTTTAATGAACATTTCTAAAGTACCTAAATAATAAACAATATATATAGACTTAAAAATTGTGCGTTCACATATGTCAGAGCGATAATGGTCCTAATGGTATTGAAAATTATTATGAATACATAACACAAAAGTAAAACAAATTTGTGTAAGAAGTAAGTTAATCAAGTTTAACAGCCTTTTAGTATGTTGATTTGTTTACTAGCATAGTTTGATATTCCACAAGTTTCAGAAAGCATGGTTGCAATTAAAAATGAAGCAAACGTGTGTACATACGTAGAGAAGTAGCGACTTCCAGCACAGCCGAGTAATCGCTCTTGTTATACACGTTGAAGGCATAGACTCTAAATTCATAGTCGGTCAATTGCGAAAGGCTATCCACCGTCATTGCCACTTCGTAATTCTTCACTATACCGACCTCAGCTAACGAGCCGTTTGCCCATACAGAGTCGCCTTTTACTCGTCTGTACTGCAGGACGAGCGTTTGATCCCCGCCGTTGAAGAAGCCGGATTCGACGGTGAAGGTAACGCTATCATACGTTGTCGATTGTTGCTCGAAACGTAACGGTGTGTCGGGCGGTCCTGATTGTGTTCAAATAAATATTCAAGACATGCGCCAGTATTTCATTTGATGAAAAACCTTTGTCAAATACGCATGCATAATACTAATAATTAAAGGCATTTCAACAAAATACACACACAACATAAAACTACCTTGTGGAAAAATTTCGAAATGTGCTGCTGTTTTACCAACATCGTTCGTGAAGTTCACAGAACAATTCCCGAAGTACTGTTCTTGCGTCGCGTCGATCACAACTGACAGCGTTTGGATGCCGCTTGTAATGCGTTTGTTATGGAAAGACACTAACCCAGTACGGTTCTCTATGCTAACAGTGATATTATCTGAGGCACTGATACTACTATTTCCTAACATGATGCCAACTCCGGTCTTCGGAACGGCTGGGAAGGCATAAACCGGAATGGTGACGGTAATTTTTTCGCCTTTTGAGACGTTATAGGTTAGTGTGTGTCCCAGCAGAATGGGGGCGTCTACAACGAAACATACAACTACTTACAACTATTTTTAAGAATAGGGGAATATTTTCATACTCATACAAATCGATCAACATGCAAACCAGTAGCGAAAATACGAACAACATTCGCTTCTTCAATGTATCGTTTAGCGTGTAAACAACTTGAAAAGTGTTAACTTATTCACAATAATGGGCTTCAAAGTACTGTGTTTATGCTTCCTACTCTCATTACATCAATACTACACATGCTTAATGAAGCAGATCAAGATATCAGTATAGCTTAAGATTATCACACAGATGTACCTTTTATGCTCACATCCAACGTGTTACTTTGTTTTATTGTGCCTTTTTTGGAAATGCCATTTTCTACTGCGCATGTGTACGTTCCTTTGTCCTGGTAACTGAGATCCTGTAGGACCGCATTACGTGACCCGCCTGAACCAGGCTGAAAACTGATGTTTCTGATCGGAACGCCTGATATGCGTTGCTCGAGTGCGTGGAAAGTATAAATGGTGGGATTGCCCGCGGCTGTGCAGTAGAAATTCCTTGCGCGCTCATCCCATGTTAGCGTCACATCAGGGGCGTCTGAATGGACACATAATAAAAACATTACAACAAAATCGTTGTTCTGTACATGTATGGTCCACTGTTATTGGTTAAGACCATAAAGTTATTATTGAGAGTGATTCTGACTTAATTTCTGTTGTTGGATACTAGAAATTCCATTGTTGTGCCGTTTTAGAAAAAAAAAAATCAGGTATCATACTTTATCAAGTACGTTAACTATACTGACTTTTATATGTAAACATGCGCCAATATAATGGTTTATCACATTTCAAATATATTGTTTTATATTACTTAAACTGGATCGTGTTTACAAAACGGACTTTATATAAACGCATAACTAATTCGCTTCCTTTTACAATATATAAGATAATAACAAAGGACATAATTTAGTACATCTTTTGAAATACGTTTTAGAACATATTTGACCCGCATAATACTGTATCATTATTATAAATTATTCTTTTCACACGTATTTTAATCATTTATGTCCTACAGCCTGATACATAATAAAGATCAACGGCTTCAAATTAATATAACTTAATTTTGCTTAAGAAGTAACATAAAAACGGCGACTAAAATAATATTTTGTCTGGAAGCATTGTTTTAAATTATATTAACTTATACATCCCCATATAATTTTAATTACATACTACAAACTAAAATTATAAATAATATAATGAATAATATATCGCCAAGCCTGTCATTCAAATGTAATAATCGTTAAAGAAACTTTTAACAAGATAACCACTTACAGTTAACAATAAGTTGAAGCAGTTTAGTCTGAAACCCAACTGCATTAGAAACGTTACATATGTAGTTTCCTGCGAAGTACCGACTGACTGGTGTACCAAACAGCGTCGTCAAAGGCGGTTGTGTTGAACCGTTGAACCACCTGGCTATGCAAGTGGGATTGCAGGCTGGGACTTGACATTCGATGGGGATTGTGCTGCCCTCTGTTACTGTGTAATGGCTACTGACTGATATTGATGCTGTCGATGGACCATCTATATAAAACCACATTTATATTAACTTATAAATCCCCATATAATTACATATTACAAACTAAATTATAAATAATATAATGAAGAATATATCGCCAAGCCTGTCATTCAAATGTAATAATCGTTAAAGAAACTTTTATCAAGGAAACCACTCACAGTTAAAAATCAATAATATTTGGTAAAACATCATTATGTATAAACGAAGCACTGGTTTTTTAAAATACCTTATTATTTTTTTCAAAATTGCTTTTTCAAGAAATGAACAAATTATTATTTCAATAAAAAATATTATACTTTTTCGCACAATCGAAACGTATTTCGTAAGAATGCTATCAACGAATACGCGAACATCATTTTGTTTAAAAGTAAATATATTTTTTAAACGAAAAAGAATAAGGTATGCGTTTATATAAAGTCAATTTTGTAATTACGATACATTTTTTCCCAGGCACGGTTTAATACGAATTCAACAGTTCAGAATGATCATGACACTTGTACCGACAAAACTCTATACATGTTCAACAAGTAAGTTTTAAAGACCAACAATTTTATAACATATTTCGAGGTTTTGTTTATCGATTCATTAATTTGACAAAAGTTCTTCGGTTTGTTTTTATCCTTAATGAAATGAACACAGGGATCCTTGATGATTATCTATATGCCGTACCAAACGTATATGCTAGTCAAATACGAAGAAAACTGTTCTACATAAATAGTTTAATCATAACCTTTGATCCAATGGCCAATCCTATGCTGGCCCTGACCACCACATAAGCCTGTTCAACATACACCTAACATGCAAAAAGACCGAGGACTAACCAAACCAATAATGTCGGATCGAAAGCGTCAAACTTATCGGGGCCAGACCATGCTTTGTATAGTTAATGACAAAGAACATTAGAACAGCTTTTGAAATACGTTAAAAAACATCCTGACCAGCATGCCACTTGATTAGTATTATACATTATTCTTTTCACATGTATTATTATCATTTATGTACTGCATCCATAGACCCCGTATCATAAAGTCTGATACACAATAAAGATCAACAGCTTCGATTAAATGTACTTTATTTGGATACGTTTTCTTAACAAGGAACATGAAAACGGCGACAGATATTATATTTTGTCTGGAAGTATTGTTTTATATTATATTCGGTTAATATCACCATGTCATTTAAATATCATATTTCAAAATCAAATTATGTACAATATGTTTTATAATATATCGCTAAGCCTTTCATTTAATATTTAATAAACTTTAATGATAGTTTTAACAAGTAAATCTTTTACAGTTAATAATAAGATTCAGCTGTGAAGTCCGAGATTCAACTTATACCGACTTNTACCGACTGATGAATCGTGTACCAAATAGCGTCGTAGAAAGCAGTTGTGTTGAACCGTTGAACCACGTGGCTATGCAGGTGGGATTGCAGGCTGGAACTTGACATTCGATGGGGATTGTGCTGCCCTCTGTTTCTGTGTAAGGACTACTGACTGATATTGATGCTGTCGATGGACCATCTATATAAAACCACATTTGCAAATTGAGGAGTGTCCGTTCTACGCAAGTTTTATTTTATATTGAATAAAATAACGTTTCTTTACATCAAACAACGGTCTGTTTCAATTTTCTGTATCCATGCTGGGAAAGATTTAGAATCTCTTACGTGCATATAATGATAAATGTATAAAAAATGTTGTATACCATATTAATCTTCATAAATCGCTCAATCGTATATTTTTGGTTAAAAAAACCTATTTGAAACCTTGTGTACTATTATAACATGTCTTCCGAACAATACCGATGGTATTGTTAAATTCATTTAACCATACAGAACTGAGAGTGGAGTCAACCTGTAAGTTACCAATTTTACACAATAATTGTTACGTGTTTTTGTTTGTTTTACTCTTGCTATGCTTGGATCCACTATAGTAAGTTTAACGAAATTTAATAAACGTTAAAGATAGTTTTAACAAGGATATCACTTACAGTTAACAATAAGATTAACTTATAAATCCCCATATAATTACATATTACAAACTAAATTATAAATAATATAATGAAGAATATATCGCCAAGCCTGTCATTCAAATGTAATAATCGTTAAAGAAACTTTTAACAAGGAAAACACTTACAGTTAACAATAACTTGAAGCGGTTTAGTCTGAAACCCAACTGCATTAGAAACGTTACATATGTAGTTTCCTGCGACGTATCGACTGACCGGTGTACCAAATAGCGTCGTAGAAAGCAGTTGTGTTGAACCGTTGAACCACGTGGCTTTGCAGGTGGGATTGCAGGCATGGACTTGACATTCGATGGGGAATGTGCTGCCCTCTGTTACTGTGTAAGGGCTACTGACTGATATTGATGCTGTCGATGGACCATCTATATAAAACCACATTTGCAAAGTGAGAATGTAACTAGTCCATATATCAAAATTCAATGAGAGTTTTAAGGTTCGGAATATCCGTTCTACGCAAGTATTATATTATATTGAATAAAATAACGTTTCTTTACAGAAAACAACGGTCTGTTTCAATTTTCTGTATACATACTTGGAAAGATTTAGAATCTTTTACATGCATATAATGATAAATTTATAAAAAAATGTTGTATACCATATTAATCTTCATAAATCGCTCAATCGTATATTTTTGGTTAAAAAAAAAACCATTTGAAACCGTGTGTCCTGTTATAACATGTCTTCCGAAATATACCGATGGTATTATAAATTCATTTAATCATACTGAACTGAGAGTGGAGTCAACTTGTAAGTTACCAATTTTACACAATAATTGTAACGTGTTTTTTGTTTTACTGTTGCTATGCTTATATCCACTATAGTAAGTTAAGCGATAGTTAAAAAAGCACTAAACCTTTGAGAAAATACTTTAACATATATCAAGTTAAGTTCGATGGCCTTTGCATAACACTGTTGATTGCATAACGACTTTACAAAGAAGTAAAATAAGCCGATATAAGGGGTAACAAGTGTTAACAACTGAATCTGGCGGTTTTCTAATCCGCCACCTCATTTTAAAAGCTCAAACTTCTTGCAATTGATATGTTTCAATGCAATGTTTTTTTCATAGCAATTTTTGTTTATTTTGAGACACACACACAAAAACACTTGTTTAAAAAAATCTATTGTCAGGTGGGTTAAAGGGTTATTATGTAAATTCGTAGATCCCGACTGTATTTTTCATTCTCTTATGACATTTTACTGTTGTTCCAGTTAAGACCTCGATAACAAGCAGTAGTATAGAAATGGTAAATCAGTGTCGTTTAATACAATTTGATATTTCTAAATTTATTTGTAGAGCTCTGTACTTGATGCTTTAAATTTGAGTATCAAAAATGCGATTTTTGAACGATGTGAAATGAATCAAATTGTATTAAAAATGTACTTTCTTGCTTTGATTGTAACCGAGAACATTGAATAAATAACACATAACCTGCACATAAGAACTCCATAAGTTTTATAATTAATACAAAACAAGACCTAAAAAATCCATATTCTGATAAGTAGATTTTAACCTATTTTGAATTGAAACTGAAAACATTTTACAAAAAACACATGTCCTGCACATAACAAAATAAATAGTTTTATAATTAATTACCACACACTTGCTCACTATAGAATCTTTAGATTCATTTTTAAATTTCAATGGGTACATTTCGTTGGCATGGGGCTTCAATGTTATTTTTTTTCAGCGTATATGCAAACTCCCAATCTTCAAACATGTTTATATATTGTTCAGAATCAGAAATCACAACTAAATAAACTGGTTTAAATGTTGAACATACCTTATTTTAATGTATTTGATTTTAAACGGAGCTTTTAAGTGCTTTTAGTGATTATGTGAAATGTTGTGTTTAGGCATTCAATCACACCAGTTGCTATAAGTGAGTCGTCGAAGGATCCAAATCATGGATGTACAGACGTAAAAATGGAAAACTTAAAGTACGGTACAACACTGGAAGGGAATTTATCAAGACTAGGTCAACTATTGGGCCTCGCACATATGTTATTCTATAACTGTTTACAGAACTGTCATACGTCCTCAATTGAGATATCAGAGTGATTGTGCAACATAAAGAATGAAAGACGATAAACAATTTAGAAACCATTAAATCATTACATAGTTTACAATCTCAACCTGTGCGTCCCCATAGGGACCTTCTCTGCAACAGTGTATTTGCACGTGTGATGTATATTGAACTACTTACATCGAACGTCAAGGGGGGTTGTCTGTGTTAGGTATGAGGTTGTTCCATCGACAGTGATGTTACACGCTATAACTCTACCGTTCCAGATACGTTGAAGATTCGTTAATGTGATATTTTGTGCCGTTGTAGTGACTGCGGGAAGAGTCACGCTTGGGGAGCTCCACGCGTATGTGCACGTGTATGTTGAATTGGAACATGTTGATAAGGAGCACTGTAGAACCAAGCTTTCATTTTCATTTACAGGCCTCAAGCCAAATATGTTCTGACCTGAAAAATATTTTATCCAATGAACAGGTTCTTAAAAACAATCATAATTGTGTAATCTAATTGTATAACATTAAAAACACCTGTCACACAATGTTTCTATGTAAGGCATTACAACATACACTTAAAACCTTTTGTGGAAATAATGACTATTTAAAGAAGAAACAAAACTGCAGTTTCTAAAATCATTCCAAATACTCATTTTTATGGCAATCGGTAAGATCGTTAAAAAACAAGAAAAACTTAAAGAAAATAAATATGTTCTGTCTGTTATTATTATAACGCACTAAAGGTTAACACAAACAAATATGTATACACATTCAAAATACGACCCACACAACTCAAAGTACTAGTAAAGTGTTCACCATTTTGACATTCGTTAAGTATTATAAACAACTATTTATATTGACAACATACATATGTGTAATCATGTCACATACACAATTCTGGTTATCTAACAAAAATACTTAACAAACTTAAAACCATGCATATACGATCACAATGTTTGACAATAAGTACGATGTACATGATTAGTTTAACTGCGTGAACAAAACAAAATAAAAGCACTGTGTTAACCAAACTCTTACGAGCATTATAATGAGCTTTCTGTATACAGAATCCCTATGGGAAAATTATATGTATCAAACACTATTTATAATGGTAGTTCTCATCGTAATACAATATGTTAAATAGAAACAGAATGTATTAGCTGTATTTATTTATTTAAACTTAATTACTAGTTGAAAAATAAACTAAACGTAGGTTTTTAAACTGCAATGTGTATATAATTTACAACATAAGCACGTTTAAGAATTACAGATATGCCCATAACAGATGCTCTCTATCCTATAATTGAAATAATATACTCATGGTACACTTTCATTACAGTGAGTCTGGTACGAATGATGAATTATGTGTACTATTGATGCAGATTTTTATGTGAATCTTGCAGCTGTATCAAGTATGTTGATACAATTTTTAGAACATTAATTCCAAGCATGGAGTTGATAGAGCATTGCCTATCCAAACAGAAATCAACGCCCTTGAAACATTGACCTTGCCTTAGCTCAGAAGTGACTGACAAACTATTATTGAATACAAATGATAGGTTTGAAGGTATGCATGTGACATATAAGTGATATATGGTATTGTATTAGTCCAAAACTCTATACTTTAACAACTGGTCTAAAGCAATATTGTTTATCCAATTCGTCCCTAAAAAAATATAGTCATTGCTTTTGGGGGATTTCTCTCAATTTAGACACTTTTGTTTTAAACTATAATTATAAGGGGTACTGGAGGGTAATTTTCTTGACATTTAATTAGATGTTGAGAGATCTACGCGGAAAAAAATAATAAAAAAATAGTTGTCCAATCAACAAACAAACGTTCATTACCTATCAATTTGCCAGAAACGTCGTAAGTATATGCACGAAAAAACGAGATAAACTAAAACTGAACCTTGGGGTACTCCGGCTCAATTCATTATTTGTGAAGCAGGAATTAACAAACGCCCCGTAGATGCGATCAAACAGATAAAAAGTTCAAAGGCAACATTAAGATATCTCCCAATGTACCATAGTGTCGAAGGTTAAAAATAAACTTGTAAAAATGACAAAACAGACCATGCACTTGATTTTATTGTCATTAAACGCTTCATATATTTGACTGTATATATATAAGACGTTGATAGGTAGAAGAGTGCTCGGACAAAAGGCCGGACAGAGACTTGAAGATATACTTATATGGCTTATTTCCTAACGACCGCGTTCTTTAATGATAATAAGATTTTTTAATTTAATCCTCAATATCTGGTTCGGGGATTTTTATATCGCTTCAACTCGTATAAGTTGTGAATTAAAAAGTTGGCAACGTGATGGTTTTATCATCAACATTTTTATCAGATACACAATAGTCGTTAGTGTTTGCAAAGAATAACTGATCATTATTTATAAATGGCTGTATACATGTATGGTCTAAAAGGGGCGATTTGTTTTTGCATAAGGCCTTTCATCTATTTCCAACACATGTTGGGGTTTGTTGACACGATAAATGTGTTAGACTAAATTGGAATGAATGATTGTTTACTCAGTGTTTAAATGTTTTCAAATCAGATATTTTCCCAGTTCGATTTGCTTGGAGTTTATTTTGATCTCGTGCACGAGTCGTTTCACGAATAGTTTAGTTATACAACGGCTTCGCGGTTTATCGAATGCTTAGGATTGTATTCGGAACACACGATTTCACGAGAGTAAATACGTTTTCAGTAACTTAATCGTGCTGGTATCAATAGGTTAGACCAATCATAAGATTCAATACGTTTGTTGAATAACGTAATATTAGCATTTGTATAGTCGTTATATGTATGGTTTTTCCGGTTTGAAAAACTGTTTGATGGGCATGTATCGCCGTAATGATCGCATAAAGCTTTATCGGTTTCGAACACACGGGTGTCAAAGCAATATACCCTATTTGATGACACAGTTATATCTTTTAGAGTACTTGAGAAACTCGTAAAGATCGTGGATTGAGTTATAACGTAATTTATAGTATTAAGTGCAATACTTTCTTTCAGTTTATGATTTGTAGGATTCATTTAATCTCCTTAAAGAAGTATTTAATGTTTTTTCAAGACATATAATTAATTTATTATTGAAAAAAACAAACGAAGATCGAACAAGGTTGTCTTTAAAGTTCAGTGCATGTCCTTTGTTCTTTCATTAAATTAAACCAATTTAAGCTATCCATTCATTACATTATGTTCATTCATTTCAAAACAGTTTGACGTTCCATAAAAACGTTCATCAGGTTGTTACAGTACAGCTTAATTAAATTATCGAAGAGGTTTTTGTTTTTCTTTCTGCTGTAAGAATAACCCTTATTCTTGACCGATAACAACAAATATGACGTAAAATGAAATGTGCACTTCATTTACAAATATTGTGCTTTTTTTGCTGTGTCCCACGTTTCGGCATTTGATATCTAGCCGCAAATTATAGACAACGTGGGGAAATAAAGTTTCTCGTATGATATTTTCAGACAATTAAGTCCACATTGAAACACGTAAAACGTCGCCGTGGCGTAGTTGATAAAGTGTCCGCCTAACGACCGGGAGGTCACGGGTTCGATCTATACTATGGGGGCGTTCTTAAGATCTTCCCCATAGACACNTGGATTGTGAAGCCAGTGTGTTACCACTAGACCACGGATCCGCTACAAATTTGCGACGGTTTATATACGCAAAAATATAACTCAATGCATTTTGGAATGTTGTTTGTATAAAAAATTAGTCTTTCGGCCTTTCGGCAGGCTGTGTGTTAATTACAGTTTATTGTAGTTAAAGTGACATCCCTTACTCAAGTGTTAATGGCTAACGACATTAAACTCGTGCGGTCATTGATGCAATTAACGGATCAATTATCTACCGCACAGTATCGGGAGCAGCCGGGCGAAACGGGACGGTGAAGTATCAAAGATTTTTTTTCTCATCTTTGCCGACACTGGGACAGTTATTCGCACTTCGAGATAAACCACGGTAAATACACGTAAAATCGGGACTCGGGACAAATTTTTATATCGAGATATCGAATTATTCGACATAACGAAAATCGAAATATGCGATGTTTATTAATATAGATAAAGAAGGAAAAAAGTTGGGACATTGAACTTACTTCAACATATCGAGAAAATCGAGATATCCGATGTCGAGATAACGAGAGTAGACTGTAGGTGTAAACTGAACACGTGCACGCAAGTGAATGCAGGTCAGTAATCGTGCACGCGATGCTCTTACAAAAAAAATCAATGAGACTTGCATAAACACAATATATTCCGACAATATGGCTAGTCATATAGAATAGTGACATTGTTTCAACGACATTTATCAATTATATTATATTTTACCTTGAAAATAGACAAAGTACTATACAAAGCTGATAACATGCATATATATTATTTCAGTTCCTAACAAAACTCGCCCTGTTTTACATGTAAATCTAGCTACATGAGATGATAAACGTAACACTTCCTGATTCAAACGATACAAATGGCTAACTACAATTCGCTCCTAACCATAAGTTCAATGTAGTCCGGTACATGAAATCACCATTGCTTCCTGTTAAGTCCAGATTGCCCTACTTCTTGTAACTAAATACGATATCGGCCCAACATTTACCAAATAAAGAAAAAATATGAAAATGTTTTTTTTTTGTAAACATAAGAAAATTACTGCATACATTTTATCCGAATACGATACGAATTATGCTTATACAATGCATTAATAATTTATTCATAGAAAAAATCTAGAGCGAGTGCACGTATTGTTTTTTTTATGCCCCCGAAGGTGGGCATATAGTGATCGTGCTGTCCGTCCGTCCGTCTGTCAATCCGTCTGAAATTCCGTTACACTTTGCGTTTAGGTTTCGAAAAATGTGGAAAAAAACACTTTGCGTTTAGGTTTACAAAAATGTGGAA
>VMBQ01004191.1:56525-67183 GCA_007657795.1 Dreissena rostriformis | reverse complement strand
TTTTTATGTTTGTTTTCTTTCTTTATTTACGTTTAAGATGTTTCTTGAAACTATTGACAATGAAAATAAACAGTCGAAGTGTTTCCAAAACTCTTATCTTAATAGTACAATCGTAGCGTTTTAAAATACAAAAACATAAACGTAGGTTTAATTTCTTCAAAGTATGATGGTCATTCTTAGAATTTCGCCATTATTGTTATAATTTTCTCGTTTGGTATCTATTTTACAAGTTATCTTTTTTGTACTTTAATGTGTTGTGCGAATTGGCATATCATTATTCAAAGAATATTAAGTGTTGAAATTCATATACAACTCTGCGATTGATAACATACAATCTATCGTAGTACTTCATAGACAACTCTGCGATTGATAACATAAAATCTATCGTGGTACTTTTCAATAATGTCCATAAAGGAAATTGGATAAAGAAGTCAAATCATCTTGTTCGTCCGNAATTCATATGGTGAATACCTTGTTGATTCATGTGGTACACAGTTATAAGAATATACGATATGTCCAATGTACTTTTTCCAATCTTTTTTCTGTTCATTATTCAAAGTTCCAATCATATCCAATAAGGTTCTATTAAATCGTTCAGGCCCTGAATTTCCCTGTGGATGGTAAGGTGTTGTATGGCTTTTGTTCATGTCTGTTAATTTACAAGTTCTTTGATAATGTCGCTTTCAAAATTAGCACCCTGATCCGAATGTAAACGTGTTGGTATTCCGTAATTAACTACAAAGTTTTTATAAAACGCTTCAGCAGTTGTTTTCGCGGTTTGATTTTTTGTTGGTATGGCAACAGTATATTTTGTGTAATGATCTGTGATAACTAAGATGTTACTGATACCTCCTTTAGATGGTTCCAGACTCAAGTAGTCAAAACAGACTAATTCCAAAGGATATGTTGTGGTAATACTCACTAGTGGAGCTCTACCTACAACAGACTTCCGTCTTAAACATCTATCACAGTTGGTCACATAATTATCTATTTCAGATGCCATCCCTGGCCAGTAAAATCTCTCCCTCATCAAACTCATAGTTCTTTCTTTACCGGGATGTCCTACATTGTCATGTACTCCTTTTAGAATATCATTTTTGTAGCAGTATGGTACAACAAGTTGTTCTATAACTTGATCTTTATCATGTATAATTCTATAAAGAATTCCACGTTTAATTTTAAAACTGTTAAACTGTTTTTTCAAATCAGTTTTTGTCATGAATACAGATGGAATTGTCTCATCTATTTTGTATTTTCTCCAACGATCAATGAACTGATCTTGCCTTTGCATTCTTCTAATTTCTCTTATTTTTTTGTGTGCTAGTCCTTGACCTATTTCTTCAATTTCCTCAAAATTGAGAGAAGCCATTGACAAAGTTTCAGTGTATGAATTTACAGTAATCATACCGTTACATATTGCCTTTACAGTGTCTTCATCATTTTTTAACATTTCTATATTGTTATTTACAACCCGTTCATATGGATACCTACTCATTCCATCAGCATCTGTATTGTTCATGCCTGGTCTGTAAGTAATATCAAATGAGTACTGCCCTAATGCAGCTACCCACCTCTGACCAGTCGCCTCCAGCTAGACAGGATATGAGTAAGTGGGTTGTTAACTGAAAAATGCTTTCAAGATAGGTAGTCTGAAAACTTTTCAGTCACTGCCCACTTAAGGGCTAAGAATTCCAACTTAAAGGCACTGTAATTTCTTTCGGCTTTGTTTAAGGCACGGCTTGCATAATCAATGACTCGTTTCTTATCTTCTTGAGACTGGTATAGAACAGCACCTAAAGCTTGTGTTGACGCGTCGATATGCAACTCAAAGGGTTTATTGAAATCGGGATACGCTAAAATTGGAGGAGAGCATAAAATTTGCTTCAGTTTATCAAATATCTCTTGTTCATTGTCAGTCTATTTCCAAAGTGTATGATGTTTTGCTTTGCCCTTTTTAACTGATGTAGGAGGAAGCAATTATGATAATGATCTGGTAATTTTGCTAAAATCCTTTACAAATCTGCGGTAATATCCCGCAAAGGCTAGAAATGAGCGCAGCTCATCTGCATTTTCAGGTGTAGGCCAGTCCTTTACTTTTTGTATTTTTGCAGGGTCTGTTTCAATACCATCTGCACTGACCACATGACCTACAAAATTGACTTTTGTCTGGAAAAAAAAAGCATTTCTCAGCAGCTAGCTTCAGGTTACATGATTTAAATCTGTCAAGTATGATGTTTAATCTCTCTAAATGTTGTTCATATGTGTCACTTTATATAATTAAGTCATCCAGAAATATTACACAGATTTTCATGTTTAGTCCTTGTAGACATTCCTCCATTAATCTTTGATAAGTGGCTGGGATTGAATTTTGACATTATCAGAACAAAATGTTTGTTAACATCCGCTAGTCCTTTATTTCAGATAAGTTACTATGTTCCCATTAAATGCTTCGAAAAATATGCAAAAAACATATTAAACGTAAAATTGATTAAATTGTGGTAACCGCCTCGGAACGGTCACTGCAGAGCATTGGGGATTTAAACCAGTTTACCAATGCGCATTACCTTACAGTTAGTACATAATTAATTAATCAATAACACTGTGTCATTGGGTAGGCTCAAAACAGTCGGTCACTAACCCATTTGAACGATTACGTTATTATGGTTTCTTTTGTACACATGAAACATATTAAGTGTACATTATTCGCGCTTAAGTAGCAAAGTCGTGTTGTTATACGCTACGAAACAATAGTAAAGATCGCATAGTTCTATGCGCCTTTACGTCTTATTATGATTGTTTGTTATTGTTCAAGGTTTCGTTATGATTCAAGATCTCTTATATCGGAATCATTCTGAAGTAATAATTATGCCTCAGTCACAAATAATCCGGTCGCCGGCCGATGTGTCCGATCTCCAGGCATCTGGAAGACTTGACACGTCGGAGCCGGTCGCCGTACGATGAGTGACACGAACTCGGCCTTTTATGGGCGCCGGACGAGCATCGGCCGATGATCGAACNATGAAAAATTTAATCATAAAAAACAATGACTTCTTTTGTTACAATGTTTACAATACTAAAAACAGCTCAGATAGAATTGAAATAAATGAAACTTCCCCCAGATTTACCATATCAATTTAAAATGTAATACTATCTTCAATTAAAAAGACAATACAACACTGATTCTGTATTTAAAGTTACATGTACACTGTTTGTATGAAGAACAATAATTAGGGAGACACTCATTCTTAACACAGGTGTTGGGCGTGTGGCCAAGTCACTCTAACACTATCAATATGTCATAAAAACAACATTTTTAATTATTTTGACAAAAAAAAAATAATCTGATATAATATATGTATATATATATATTATTCTTATCAGTTTGTTTTTTGTCAAAATGATGAAAAATGTTGTATTATGACATATTGATAGTATCAAAGTGACTTGGCCATGTACCAAACACCGGTGACTCTTAATATTCATAAAAAATAATGCAAGCAATTTAATTATACATGATTAAATCATTAACAGTAAAATGCCTTAATATTAACCGACTGGAAATTAAATCAAAATCTTTAAGCAAGCAGACGAATAAGGCATTTGCTAAAAAGAGCAACTCTATTTTTTGGGTCACAGAATCTTTGATCTAGAATGAGTGCTGTATCAGAAGAAGAACTCAGTCAATTAACTTGATCAGTGGACATTAAAAATAAACAACAGAACACTGACCTACTGTATGACCAATCACAACACTCTCACAAAGTATTCTAAAGAAAATATTTAAACCACAAAACAGTTCGAAACAGCATATTTATTAATATGAAAATCAAGAAATTTACACTAAACTGGTATGAAAATTGCTGTTAAACCTAGTCTAATCATTAATGTTTCCAGAAACATATAGTTAAGTGTGACAGTGACAGAAGAATCAATTAATATTTAAAATAAAGAAACCTTAATACTGGTTATGAATCAATGAAATACCTTACAGCAACGGAATGAATGTTGGGTATCAATTTAATAATGCAAAGGGCACAGTTTTAAAAGCAGAAATCTATAATCAGAGTTTCTAAACTTTTTTTTGATGAAAAGTTCTGAGTTGCGAAATTATATTGCAAGGCAGAATCAAAGTACAAATTTAAACAAACTAGAACTATGAGTATATTAATCAAAGAAAATACAACTGTATACGTAAATTTGAATTGAAATGAACAGTAAATATTACAATTTGAGCGATCTGAGTTGCAGAACGTGTTTTCGTTTGGTTTGTTTACCATTTTACCGATACATCCAAAGAGAAGAGTATTCGTTTTGTAAACTGCGATTTCATTGGTCTACTGAAAGGTTACAGTTAAGGTCAAAATGGCGTGTATTGCTCATATTGTCCCACGGCTAATGCTGGAGAGTAACGGAATGAATTAGTCGTGGCTATCCGACGATGGCCCTACCCCAACCCTTTATCAGCTGGGCTTGGGACGGTCCTTGACAGAAACACTACACTTCTGGAATAATTTTGCTATAAATCATATAAGGCATCTTCTGTCATATACAAGTAAACACAGACTTTCTTTTAAAAAGTGATTCTTTTTTTATAAAATTATTGGCCTTTACACATGTTTAGCAATTTTTGCTATTTGTTTACCAATTTTTTTTTTATATTTTCCAACAAACATACATTCATACGTTTTGATCCCAAAAACATCATAGAATTTCATAAATACAGATCACTGAGGTTATATCAGAAATATACAATGACTTTCAAAATATGGGGGTTGCTGAATCTTTGAAAATATAGAAAATAAGTATAGTTTGATGGCCTGATGGGTCTTTCAAATTATGATTCAAATTATATATTTACATTAAACTAGCAGATACAAGAGGAGGGGGGTTTGCAAGAGAATACGCCAACTATAAATATGTAGCATACACATACTTCAGTTACACTACCTCTAGTGCGATTTCTGCCTAAAACACAGTCCCACCGTGGACAATTTTTTGCAAGCGTGGACATGCAATCACCTTGATCTGAAGGTGTTTCCATCATGATAAATTCGCGGTGACAGTCGGTGAGCACCGCGGGCGTTATCGAGAAATCACAGTGGACCACCGCGGATCACCGCGGCCTCGGTGGTTCGCGGTGAAATACAGGTTAATGTGAATGGACATGTACATTTCGATATTGCAGACCAGCACTTCTAAACGCTTTCAAAAGTTGGAAGTCCGCTTTTATTTCAATATTTTAGTAGACACTACCATATGTGTTGATCGCTGAATACTTACATGTTCCAACTCTATCCACTATAATCCTATATAATAACAATTTCTATTTTCAAAACCAACATATGACCGATATAAAGAAACGGACCCAATGTGTTTAAAAATTTCTTAAAATGCACATCGCAACTTTTAACCGAATTTAAAAGACTCCAATTGTATTTGCGCTACGAAGTTTTCAAACAACAATTAATACACGCACGCTTCCCATGCGCAAGACTTGAGGTTATACATGTACAACATAATTTTCGCGGGCTTTTATCAGGACTAAGGGCAACACAAAGTACATGTAAATGAGCCGTGTTTATTTGAAGCTCTTATTACCGTCGGGTTAACATTACAATTCGGTAGTGTGTTTCCGATTTCAAATTAAATTATTCTCATTTGAGAATTAATTAAAACATTTACAGTTTTGTTTAATTAATTCCATGATGGTTTGTTAAAACGCTTTACGTGTGGAAATACATGTTTTTAAAATATTATACATCAAGTGCTCACTTTCCACGAGGATAACACCCGGTTGCCATCATCAGTCTCGTAAGTATCTGGCCACAATTTTATCGTGGAAGAGAACACCGTAGGGACCTATTAATGTGATAGGTATAACGAAGCCAACAAACTGCCAAAAAACATAAAATATCGTTTTAAAGTAACACGGGGTAATTCACGCATGACTACTTAACAACCGTTAAGCCCTTACAATGTACATGATCATTCACATGTACCTGTATTTCACCGCAAACCGTGAGATTGATTTCCCGATAACGCCCGCGCGAAACTTCTTATCATCATTCTTTATCGTCACTGTCACCGCCATTTGCCACGGCGACATCACCGCTTTCCATGGTGTATCGCTGCGACTTAAGTATTTGCCACGCTGGGCTGAATCACGGTGATGCGTGCCAGAAGGCAGAAATGGTGCTAGACCTAGTAGTGTATGTATACAAAAGTCCAAGACCGCGTTACAATTCTTATTTTAAGTACAAAGAAAAAAAAAAAAATACAAATAAGAGAATTTAAAACTTTCTTTTTACTATGCTTTTAATTGTTTCATGATAGCGAGTTTCCCAAAATATGGATGTTTCAGTGTCTCTTTCCGACAATCTGGGACCGACCATTCTGTGTGGATTTTTTTTTCATTTTGCAACCTTCAGGAACCTTTGGTGTCTCATCAGAATTGAAAAAAACCAGGGAGTACAAATTATAAGTTTACACATTTGCACGATAAATGTCTTATTTGAGATTATCGAAAAAATCAGCAAACGCTCATAATGATCTGGAACACATTACAAGTGGCTCACCAACTTTTTAAAGTCTTCTTCAAGTCTTTTTAATGTTTTATCCACCTGAGCAGACAACCTGAAAATGCAAAACTGGACAGAAGGAAGCTTCTGATCCACTCAGGGTGGATAAAACATTAAGAAGCCTTCCAGAAGGATTTCGGAAGATGCTGAGTCGTGGAGGGACGAAGTCTTCAGAACACCGTCAACCACTGAAGAATGGCGTGAAATGGAAGCGGTGTTCAGAGAACAGTGCAACTATCTACACAGCTGTAGAGCTATCGATGGGAAACATGTGGCCATCAAGAAGCCGAAAGATAGTGGATCCCTCTTTTACAATTATAAGGGCTTCTTTTTGATCGTGTTATTGGCAGTGAAAGATGCTCAGTACAAGATCTTGTGGGCAGAATGGATCACCTGGCTCCAACTCAAACTGTGTTATTTTCAAAGATTCTCGGCTACCACAGGCCCTTGAACGCAATATAGTAGGTTTCACAGAGCTGGATTCTTTGCCTCATGATGACTTGAACATGCCTTACTTCTTTGTGGGTGACGACGCGTTTCCTCTTCACACATTCATGATGAAACCCAACGCCAATCGGTATCTCAAGAAAAACGTCTTTGGCATACTCACAATGAGGTTTTGCTGCCTTCTTGGTACATTGGGCGTTGTTCTGGAAGCTGCCATCTTGTCCACAAAGAGCTGTCTCAGGTGCTCCACAACCTTATGGGGATGAGGTATTAAAACCTTCAAAACGTTGATGTTTATCAAGAGAATGATGACCATCAACTGATTCCGAGGGCTTGGAGAAACAATGCCGTCATGCAAGAAGTGGAGGAAGAGGGCCCAGGTCCGAGGGAAACAGCAGCGGCGAAGGAGCAGGGGGCATATCTCAAGAACTACTTTGCGAGCGATGCGGGAAGTGTTCCATGGCAGATGCATGGCATCGACAGACTGGTTATAGAATGTTGAACTAAGTTTAGTTTAAACCTATTTATTTTAGGTCGATTGCATAGAAAGCTTAGGGCTTATTTGAAACGCTCTGGAGTCCATTTCCTGGGACTAGAACCAGTACTTGGTGTCTTTGGGGGAGATCTAAAGAACGCTCCCACTGTGGGGATCGAACCCCTGACCTCCCGATCGCTAGGTGGACACCATATCCACTACGCCACGGCGACCTACAATGTTTAGCTTGTGTTTCAATTGTGGAACTATGTGTGTTTTACAGGTGTATATTAAATGATGATGAGTTAGAATAATGATTTGTTAGCAATTTGAAAACACTGTAAATTCATTAGGATCTACATGCCATCAATTCCGCAAATTTAAAGTTCTAGACGTTATGGCAAGTGTTGACATGCTTGATCATTTTCAAGATCTCAAGGCATGCTAAAACGTTTAAAACAAACAGCTGGCAATATTTTAATCAACTTATTTAGTGAATTACTCTAGAAAAGATAAAGCACAAAAACCCCAGAAAGTTACTATTTTACAGTTTCAAATCATAATATTATAATGAAAAAGTTTTTCTGATGGAACTTTTTAAAATCGTTCTTGTATGCTGAAAACATTTAAGAGTATTTAATGACGAAAACCTTAAAATGAGAGTTTATCATAAGAAACTTTCCAGAAAAATAATGAAATGGATATTATAATTATTACGCATGTAAACAAACTTGACCTTTAGTAACCTGTCCAGCATCAGTGTTTAGGATTTGACAAACCATTGATGTACATGTTCAAAGTTGTTTCACTTTGCAATGCTGCTAGAGAAAATTGTATGCCACCATTTCAGCGAAAGAGTCACAAAACTTGGTTTCCTAACGATCTTATCCTATTTGATCACCAAATTCTTTGAGGTGTGCATTTCTTTTTGCCGTGTCTTTGTAATCCATGTAGGTCAAGTCATAAAAGAGTGTTTTCTTCAAAGAACTGGGCAATTGCTTCAGCTTGCTCAGGATTTATCTGTGGCTGCCATGGCTCTTCCATCTCCTGGTAATGCTGTCCGTCATCAGGCTGATCCAGCTGATCTACTGTTTGAGGAGGTGGCATTTGCTGTGCTGCAACCTTTCTCTTTGACATCTTGACTTGAAAATGGAAGCTGGAGGTGTTTGGCGTGGAATCTACCAACGTTATCTGTCCACATACATTAACCGGAATCCTTCGGTGTCATGACCAGCTTTGTCCAGCTATCAGACGGTCCCGGCAGATGTATATGTCCCTGGAAAATACCTTGATTTTTGCTGATACACATACAATAAATCCGATGTCGGGCGATCGCCGGGTAGAAACCGTGCGTTGATCGTCCGATCTGTTTTCGATCTCAACTCCATTCCTTCCCGGACCCGACGTCGGGTAAAATTTTAAGAGAGACTTCAAATTAATCCGGACACCCCCGATGCTACAAAATGACTGGTGTCTGTGCAATCATCGGCCAGGTGCCAGCCCGATGAGCAGAAAAATACGTTTTCTGCTGATCGGACGATGATCGGTCTCTATTTGTGACTGAGGTATAAGCAGATGTTGTTCAAATGGACAACAAAGGTTGAACACACAAATACATGCAGGCATGCATGACATACACAAAATTATCACCAGTTTAAGCTCAGGTAATCTTTAAAATTACCAACCACTTATAAGCCAGGGTACCAATTACATTGAATTTCAGAAGAAAAAAAAACATGAAAACTTTAAATTCACACAAGACCTTGTGTTGAAGACAGAAATTTAATGTCGAAGAACAAGGTCAATGCCCAAGTAAAGATCGTAGATAAGAGTGAGGGGATTTAGCTGATATATGCTTAAATTGTATGCCAAGTTTTGCTTGAAGAAGTCAGCCATTGCAACAAAATTTAAAGACTAAGTGACATCAACCTTGACTCATTTGTCTGTAACTGTTAAATTTCTTGAGTTGACAGTTAAGTGTCACTTGTCTTGAATCTCAAGAAAGTAAATCATCAATTAACTCTAAATTTAGTTTGATGCAATATGTTCAAATTATTTTAAGAAAATCAGTCGAAAACGAAAGTGAATTTATTTGAAACGTAAATGTGTATCGGTCAGCACTCGATATGTTTGATATACAAAATTGGTGTTGTGACAGGTTTTTTCGCCTCAATTGGTATAATACACATACAACTGTGAATAGTATCTTTGAACTTGATTGGGCCATGTAAAACAAAAGCAGTCTGCTTTTTATGCACTACAATGCTTCTTTCGATAGCTATAAGCGACCCCTATCATAAAAACACCAAGGTGTGAATGCCTGTTCAAATCAATAATTTGCTTATAAATCGCTGATAAGGTGTCAAAAACAACACTGTTGCACTTGAGTATTATAGAAATGGTTTGTTAAAAGGGGGTAATAAAATGATTAGCGATGGTAAATTTAAGCCAGACGGAGCTTGGATAGCTGATTTTATTGCAAACTTATAGAATGTACGTTGTTTTTTATGAATGTCAGGACAAGTTGTCTCATATCAGGACGCCGGGACAAACACCCCAAAAGTGGGACTGTCCCACCAAGATCTTGACGTCTGGCATGTGTGACTTATGCCAATGACACAGGATTTTTGGCAACAAAACTGAACATAAGAGTTAATCTTATCATATTAGTGTGACTTAGCCACTTAAATAACTTTTTAGTTGACACAGAATTATGCACTTATGTTATATCATTATTATAGTAAATGGGTTGTAAATATTAGTTTTCATAACTAGTGATGTCATGATTTTTGGCAACAAAACTGAACATAAGAGTTAATCTTATCATATTATTGTGACTTAGCCACTTAAATAACTTTTTAGTTGACACAGAATTATGCACTTATGTTATATCATTATTATAGTAAATGGGTTGTAAATATTAGTTTTCATAACTAGTGATGTCATGATTTTTGGCAACAAAACTGAACATAAGAGTTAATCTTATCATATTATTGTGACTTAGCCACTTAAATAACTTTTTAGTTGACACAGAATTATGCACTTATGTTATATCATTATTATAGTAAATGGGTTGTAAATATTAGTTTTCATAACTAGTGATGTCATGATTTTTGGCAACAAAACTGAACATAAGAGTTAATCTTATCATATTATTC
>VMBQ01004191.1:36294-49232 GCA_007657795.1 Dreissena rostriformis | reverse complement strand
CCGCTCCTAAGGTGGGAACATAAGCACTTTGTGCTCAGTTGAGCTAAAAGATACGTTATCTTGTACTTTGCTTGTTCTTGCCAGAATAAATAAGCCAATCAATAAACAGACACTAGAACATGCCATTTTAAGCAGGCATATGTTTACTGAATAATATTAATCTTATTTCAGGAATCTTGTCAGTTACCTGAAAGTGACCAGGAAATAACCACACAGGTAAGCTTTATTATTGTTTCAACATAAATAAAAGTAGATGGTTTTAACAGCATACAATTGCAGTTAACTTGTTTATGAATATTAAATTTACTATTAACATCATTTATATTTTTAAACTACGTAACTGTATAGAACTCACACATTCAAATAAATTAAAACGTTAAACGTTTAATTATCACGCAGAAGTCTGCTATCAAACAAAGTCAAAGTCTCTTGTATGATATCTCTCGTATGATATACTGCCTTTGCTATTTAAAAAGACAATTAACAATTAAGAAAGTTTGCTGTTACAATACGCCTCTTATCTATATATATAGAGCTCTGTAATAAAATTCTGCGAGTTGGATGTGTCGCCTGATGTTAATGGGTTAACCAAAAAATTGGCCCATTTCAATCATTTCAAGTCTAAGTCCAAAATAAGGTCAAGGTCATGCGCATAGAAAGGTGTTGTCCAGATACACATGCGTACCAAATATGAAAGCAATATCTGAAGGGACACAGTAGTTATGAGCCTTTTTCGAATCGCAAAAACCTGAACACTGACCTCAAGTTCAAGTACACATGTAGGGGTAAAAAAATTTATGAGCATGGAAAGGTGTTATCCAGATACACATGCATACCAAATATGAAAGCAATATCTGAAGGGACACGGAAGTTATGAGCCATTTTCGAAAAGTGTGACGCCGCCCCGGACGCGCCCGACGAAGTTACACCTATATGTCCCCTGACCATAGTCAGGCGACACAATAAACCGCTCCTACTTAACAGACTCAAACATCGATCTATTTTTCAGTAAATTGTTTTTAATTATTACAAAACAGAAAATTTTGGACTTGATCTCGGATACAAATAATCATAAATAAAATCCTGACTTACCCCAGTGGTTGTATAATACTGTCAAATGTCTACCCGAAAATAAGGGAAGTAACTCATAGAGACAATAAGTGTGATATCGCTCAATTTTGTATGTTATAGCAAATGGTTATTTTAATAACAGTTAGTTTTTCCATTATACAAGTTCCATTGGGTAGGAAATATAAGTATGTTCTTTCCCGGCAACAAGATGAGAATACCAGTCGTTATAACGATTAAGATTAGACACAATTTTTGGATAAAGGTTAGTCTATATGTACACAGTTAAAATTACCAATTTAACAGTTCTGAGAAGGGAATAACGTCTACATCTCATCATGCCATTTTCCATTGTCTCAGCCGAATGCATGAGCATAATATTGATTTTCGTAGCCGTTGTCATGACCATCTAATAATTAGTCACGGCTGTTGTCATGAGGCGTTTTTCAAACCCCACTCGATGTTGTTTGTTCATGTGGGATGCTGTTATTGGGAATAACCGAAGAAAAATGATTAAAGATTTCAATAAAATGTTGTTCATATTTATCTTTGGTCTAAATCCTGTGTAATTAGAGTTTGACTGAGAGAGTGGTGAATTTTGTTTGATTTTTGACCACAATCTAACGGATTCTTGAAAAGTAAGCAGCTTGAGCTAGGAAGGTAGGGATTATGTTCATAAAGTCCTTCTTACTTAGGCTCTCAAAGAACACACTCAAACCTGCTCAATCCAATACGTTAAATCAGGCCCGTAGCCAGGGTTTTGAAAAGGGGGGTGCGAATTTGCCCATCAACGATTGTTATTTAGCAACGAAGTGGCAAAGGGGGTAGGTGCAGGAGGGTGTGTCCCCCTCCTGTAATCGGGGGGTTTGGTGGTCCTGGCAAACAATTAAAACAGGTCCATTTCAAGCAACAGGCGTATAAATATTTGAAATATGTATGGATGATTTGCATTTGGCCAGTTACCCTTTATGTTTTTATGAATTTTCACATTGAAATTCTTTGTTGTATCTATGACTACCATAAAAATGACTTTTATATATGAATCAAAGTAAATATAAAATGAGAAATAAGGCCTTCAACACTTGCAAAATACCCAATTATTGATGTTTGTGTGAGGCAGTTAAGAAATGAATTAATAAAAAACAAGAGATGTGTTTGTCAGAAACACAATGCCTCCTACTGCGTCGTTTTGAAAATATTTTTTTTATCTTTTTTTTACCTTTGACCTTAAAGGATGACCTTGACCTATCACCACCTTAAATGTGCAGCTCCATGAAATACACATGCATGCCAAATATCAAGTTGCTATTATCAATATTGCAAAAGTTATGACCATTTTTAAACGCAAAGTGTGACTGAATTTCACACAGACAGACGGACGGACAGACGGATTTTGCGATCACTATATGCCCACCTTCGGGGGCATAAAAACAAAGGGTTCTTTGATCCAATTGGTTTACCTGCGTACATTTTTTAACAAAAACCAACATATCTTTACAAAAAAAAATTAATATTTAAAAGTTATTTTCCTAAAGCAGGTCTATGTTTAAAAGAGATGTTTGTAAAACACAGTATGCACCCCTTCCCCCAAACTTGCAGCAAAGTCATAAGACCTATACCTTTGATCTGGTGACCTCAATATAATTAGACCTCTTACAATCCACCCATGTAATCCCCACACAAATGTTCGTTATTGCAGGCCAAAGTGTTCTCAAGATATTGAGCGGAAACGTGTGACATTGACTACTAACCTCAAAATCAGAAGATATCGAATGAAAGGAATCTTTCTCCTAAGTCACCAGCATCATAGGCCAATATTTGCTTAAGATTAAGAAAAACAAAATTGATACAAGGTCATGTGACCTTGACCTTTGACTTGGGGATCTGAAAATCAAAATAAATCTTCTATTGCCATTGAACATTATTGAAGGTAAAAGCTTTCTAAAAAAATGGTGCCAAAATGATTTTTTGTTCCAATTCCCTGTGACATTGACCTTTGTACTTATGACCTCAAAGTCAAAAGGCATCTTTCAATTTTAAGAAGAAACCACTATATCAATTGGCTTGATCTTAGGTAAATGCATTCTCAAGATTTTGTGCGGACACACCTTTACTGTGGAAAGTCCCTTCGACCTTCATCTTGTGTATGTTGACCTCAAAATCCATAGGTGTCTTTCTTTCTTCTTTCTCCCAATCATCTATAATACAAATTTGTATCGTTTTATTTCAAAGTGTTTTTAGATAACTTATGAAAACATAGGTCTACACATGCACACGCCAGAAACATTTTAGCAGGTGCGCGTTTTGTTGCTTATGAATATGATAAACAAATTCATCCAACATTTTGATTTATGAGTCAATTGAAAAGCGGAGCTTTGGGGGTGGCAGCCCCCAATACCAAGGAAATATATAGGATAACAAGAGCTGTCACCATAGGTTGACTTATGCCCCCTTTTTCCACATTTTTGTAAACCTAAACACAAAGTGTTTTTCCACATTTTTCGAAACCTAAACGCAAAGTCTGATCGAATTTCAGACGGACAGTGCTATCACTTTATGCCCACCTTCGGGGACATAAAAAAGGACTTCACTTTCCTAATCAGACAAAAGATCTAGACTGGTGTCTACTTCTGAATAATTATGGGTTGACACCAGCTCAAGCCCTGTAGATCAGCTGTATGAAGGCGTGAAACTTGTCTGGAACTTGAAAGTACTTCTTCTGCATTAAGAACTGGACATCACAGCTGTCATATAACTGTTTCGGGATTCCTGTTTTAGGGAAACTTTTCTGTGAAATCTTTAGAATGCTTCAGTCAAATTTGAATACACCTCTTTCTCTAAAGAACTGTATGCTTTCCAGAAGTCACTAATAATTTTTGTTTCTCGTCTTATATATTTGTTTATTATAGGAATACTCTCTTCCCTCTGTGTATATTAACGTTTCCCAAAATTTGACACATTTATCTCCACAACACACCCTGGGCCCCATATCTGCTCACTATCTTCATCAAGAACTGAAAGACATACTTCATAGGCAAAATTCTAGTCTTCTAAGATGTGCTCAGAAATACTAAGTTCAAGAGTTATGTCATAACTGGGCAACTGGTAAACCCTACAGTATGCAAGCTTAAGGTCTGAGTAAGGGTTCGGTGAGTGCCACTCTTATATATGTCTTCTTGTTGCAAGACCTGTTGGAGCATCTCCAAACTCACTGATCCTTACTATCACTCTTTATCTTGAACAAGACTTAATTTCCTGCTTACAACTTACTACAAAGTCCGCCAAAATCGCCCAAACAATTCAAATTTCGCAACCATAAAACCAAACCCTCTGAAATTCTGCAAACACTTCTTTAATTGTAGTAAAAGAAAGAGACAACTATTCCTTTTTAAGATTTGTTAGGTCGTTCTGCATTTCATTACAATCAAACCGATCATATGCGACTACTAAGTCATGTGAGATCGCATGAAAAGTCACATACTTCGGCATCATCATAATGGAATCTCATTCATAAAACCAGGTGAAAGCAAGGCCATGTTTGTGTTCCAAGTTTGTAATAAAACAAAGCTTTTAAACCTACTTTTTTATGGGGATTTCATAAATAAGGTGTTTTTTTTTTCATTTCATGGCCAAGTTAATCATTTTCTTCGCAATCGTGCCTAACTCAGTAAAGAAGGCACTAAAGGCGCCTTAAGTCGCGAGAAGGGCGATAAGCATTGTAAAAATTATATGCTTTCCAGCTCTTTTTTTACGTACCAATAAAATTCCATTATCCAGAAGTTTGTTTTAGGTAAAAAACTCCTATATTATTTGTTCATTTCAGAATGAAATGTCACAAGTGTGGTGTTGGACTTCTGGAAAATGCAAAGTTTTGCTCACAGTGTGGAACAAACCTTCAACTTCAAGGTAAATTATGGCACCTGATAAATAATTTGAGTTATGACACTAAGACACAGTATAATGATGAAATTATGATAACAATTTAAAAGACAATATTCATGATATGTCTAATAAATATAAACACCTGCAAATGTATTTTAAACAATATACATATTCATTTTTTCACAAATAAATTCATCAAGCCATTATTACATACTGCTCTTATCATAAAAAATACTTCATTTTTTTACAACAGTTACATGATTTGATCAAACTTGGACATAGTTTTACAATAAGATGTTACATCACAAACGCTGGAACTTGCTGTTTCAGAGGAAAAGGTTGTTAAATTTGGACTTTAGAATATTGTAATTAAATGAGTTACTTCAAGGGCAGGGCCAATTTTGACCCAGGTGTATGATTTGGATAAACTTCATGGACCACTTTGCGATAATACATAACAAATAATGATTCGGCCTTGCGGCTCCAGAGAAGATTTTTTCAAGTTTTAACTACATGTGTATGTACATGTACATTAAAAGAAAAACAATTTACCCTGGAGCCTGATTTGAAGACCACTATACAATTTTACATGACCAATATCAAAACTCTTAGCTTTGGGGATTTTTAAAAGATTCCACCTTAAAATCTACAGTTAGTTTTGGTTACCTACTTATGCAGCAGACTGGAGCAATTTGAACACATTTTAAAGACGGTCACCAAAGGATAAATCTTGTGAAGTTTCATGAAAATCTGCCCAGTTGTTTGAGACGATTTGTCATTTGAGACAAATGTTTGATGACAGACGACACACAACAACAGTCCACAATGGACACCAGACAGCCACCAACTACAATAACTCCCCATCATCACTCTATGCTCAGGTGAGCTGATAAACAAGAACAATAATTGTAAAAGTTTGCAAGATAGACTTACGGCAGTTGCGCCCTGAACTGTCCCCCAATGAGATCTATCTACCCATTTAGTGTATGTGGATATCTCTGATAGCGGATGTAAACAAGTAAACAAATAATTGCTAGATATACAACCTGAATCCAGTATATTCCCCAAATAACTTCAATGTTAGGGGCTATAATCAGAACGCATGTTTATTACTAGAAACATGTCTGAAGCACAGGGATGCCCCACAAAAACGGTTATTGTGGGACAAACATTACATAAACTTTTAACACAGCATGTTTATTACAGACTTTTGTTACAGAATATTATATAAAGAAATATAATTTACAGTCACTGAACATCTTCAATTACATTAACCATATAAGGACTAAGCACAAACTTCAAGTGTCTGATGGGACCTTGACTTTAAACAGACAGTGGTTTTTACCCTTCATTGTCTTGATATTATAACAAATTGTGCCAATTTATTTCTAAATGACATAATGAATGACATATTTACAGACTGGATAAGAACGCATAGTTTCACTTTCAACGTACAAGAAATATGGGCAATTTTAAGTGTCCGCTCAAACCTTGATCTTTGAAATCATAATAGGGCTTTACACATGGATACACATTTATTTTGAAATCCAATGATGCATGTAAAAGTAACAAGCCAGATAATATCATGTACTTTCAATACAAACATTTGAGGAATATGCAAAAATGTATGTGTCCACCATGACCTTTACCTTTAAGCAAGTGACACGTACGGTTTTGCACGCAACTCATCCTGTAGATATGATGACTATGTGAGCCAATTGATTTCAAAATCCCAGAATTCACAGAAAAGTTATGATCCGTAAAAGAACATTCACTTTCATTATATCCTTACAACAACAAAGTAAAAAAAAATTCAAGTCCACTGGAATCTTGAAGCGAGCAAAATTTTTGTTGTACATGAAACGTTGTATTGATAATATGATAATTTGGGCCTTATTATTTTTAAATCCCATTATGCACGACAAAGTAAATAAACTGGACTCAAACATGACAGTACTACTACTTCGACTATATCCATATAAGAAATATGCAAAACATCCAAGTGTCCACTTCACCTAGACCTTGAATCCCTCTTCAAAGTTTTGCACAAGACACATCGTCTCTAAATGATGATCATTTGTTCCATTTTTTCTTAATCCGATAATACATGACAAACTTATTTCACACACAAGCATGCACACACGCACGCAAACACACGCACACACAACACACATACACACACACAAGGACATGGGTAACACAATATGCCATGAAGTTATTTGATGGTGGCGGCATTAAAAAAGAGGGCATAAATTTAATTTTAATATTAGGTCATTTAAATTTAAACATGCACAACTTCATGTCATAAGAAACAAGAGATGTGTTTGTCAGAAACACAATGCCCCCCTACTGCGCCGCTTTGAATTAAAAACATGACTTTTTTATTATATCCCTTTAAAAATTATAACTTCCCTTGTGAAAATGATCTGTACCTGCCAAATGATAAATAGAAATTATCTCTCTTTAAAGCTTGTTACTTCCCTTGGATTTTGTTTTTTGACCTTTGACCTTGAAGGATGACCTTGACCTTTCAGCACTCAAAATGTGCAGCTCCATGAGATACACATGCATGCCAAATATCAAGTTGCTATCTTCAACATTGCAAAAGTTATGGCCAATGTTAAAGTTTTCGGATGGAATCACAGATTGACAGACAGACAGACAGTTCAACTGTTATATGCCACCCTACCGGGGGCATAACAATGCATGGGAGTTTGAATAATGTACACTGAATAGTGAAGGAGTACGTTGTCTGAAAAGTTTGTGTGTACAGACAGACATCCATGATGAAACCAGTATTTCCAACTCTTATTCATTGCAGTCCTTAATTATAAGGCTGAACATTGCAATAATAATGGTACAATATATAAATTCCTTAAAGCCCTCATTTTAAAATTACAATAACAACAACATGCCTTTCATTGATCAATAGGTTTCACATGTCCTAACAAACCACTTTTCAGATACTTTGCCTGTTACTTCTTTTACATATCACGTGAAGAGACCAAGTCATAGGTTAAGATTTTTTTTCCTCCAAAAGTGCATTAAAATTGAAGTCTTGTAAAATCCAATTACCTTATATTAAAGGGACTTTCTTACAGATTTTTACTTAGAAAAAAATACATTAAATGTATTACTAAAAATTATATAATATTTAGAAAAGTATTAAATTATTATAAAGCCAGAAAAAAGTTGAATAAAAAAATGTTGCCTTACGAAGGATTTGAAACAAGTAAATAAAGAAGGAAATTCTTATGAGGTACTAAAGCCCCAGTCCCATACAGATGCCAGATCAACACGTATCATATCCGGGATGAACCGGCATGTTAACTGTATAGCCACCCTGTAGCTCCATGTCAATCAGTTTACGTCCTCAGATGTCCGGGAATGTCCTTGGTGCTCTTGGAGGCCAACTTGGAAGTTTCGGGAAGTTATAAAACTGCAGTGTTTATCTGTGACAATCCGGGAAGATAGCAGCATCCAGGATGGTACATGTAGCTGCTGTATAGGGTCTGGGGACACCCATATAGGGTCCTGGGACAACTGTTTTATGCCTTGGTTGTCTGTGTGCATCCTTGACCGTCCGGGAACAAATTTCAGACCACTGTCCTGCAAGACCGTGACTGCAGTTGTAAGGTTGTCTCCTGTGCTACCAACAATGAAACATGGGCGATGAGATGATGACTGAGGACAAGCTGATGCTGACCAGATGCCAGCTTCTACGGCAAAAGGTTCAGATCAAAAACTGTATCCTAATTGATAAAGCAAAGCTACGACAGAGAAATAGAAAAGTCAAGAAAAAGATTTATCTAAACCAGTGAATAGAATGCGAAGGAGAACCATCTGAGTGAGACAATGGCTCTCCAGACGACCAGGCCTTTGTGATAACGTATGGCTGATGGATGAACTCAAGAAAAAAGACGCAAAAGGCTTCTTTTACATCCTGCACATGGTCTATTAGATATACCAAGAGATGCTGACACGTGTTGAGCAAAGAATCAAGCTGAAGAAGTAAAACAGCAGGAATCATCGGACAGCTGGCATTATGTTTTGGAGAAAAATACCATTGTCTGATGTATGGCTTTCGAGTCGCACACAGCATCATCTCCAAGATCATCCTTCAGGTCTGCGATGCGATACTTGTAGAACTACTGAGGAACCAATTCCCTGTCCTGAAGCGCCATATGCATGAGTAAATGAGCATCGCCAAGCAATTCGGCGACTGATAGCAGTTGCACAACAGTGTGGGTGTATGGGACTGGAAGCACAACGCCGTACATTGTCCTTGGTAAGGTAGCTCCTTGTACTACAACTATTATCATTTCATTATCCTCATGGCCTTGGTCTACGTTGACTACAAATTCTTTTGGGTGGAATAAGGCAGCAATCCTCTTTGTGTTCAACAAAGCGTTATCATTGAACCAATCGGCCATGCTGACCTCCTTTTTCTCTGAAAGGAAGAGGGACGTCTTCTTTTTTTCTTTTGGCGTCAGTTTCTGTGGGTGGTCTGATGGTTGTAGATCTACCTGTTTATGTAATGGCAATTTTGATCTGGACTTCGAGCTTGTTTATCTTTGTTGCTGCAGTTCTTCATCGGTAGTGGATGCTTCTCATGACGATCTTTTGGGAACTGGAAGGCCAATATGACAATCGTTTCATTTTAGGTGTCATTTTGATGTTTTAGCTATGTAAACAAGGTAACACTTTTGAAATTTGATTGCAGAATGATGGAATCACCGAAAATCAACCTGCTTTTATACAAGTTATTGTCGGTCTTGGGCAGATTGTGTTTGGTCCGTATCGCTGCTGTGTTTGTCCGTGTTGTTGTCGTGTAGGTCAGGGATGGTCGGTGAAGATGCTGTGTTGGTCCGTGTTTATATCCGTGTCTCTGCAGTGTAGATCCGTAGCTCTGTCGTGACTGTTCAGGACAGGCCGTGTTGATGGCTTGTTGGTCCGTGTGGATGCTGTGTTGTCATCGGGGTGATGGTCCTTGAAAGACCATCAACGCTTAAAAATTCCGAAAGGCCAAGGACGATCCGGGATTGCCGTATCCATCTGTGCTAATATTGAACTTGGGCTTAATGGACCATTTTTGTAGATTGCTTAATGCTTTATTCTATAACCAATTGGGATTGATTATAATCAATAAAGGGGCTATATCACTTGTTAAAATATAATGTTTAGTTCTTTTGAAACAATGACATTGTTTTTTAACAGTATCATTTTAAATAAAACTGTGGACAAGTCCATTACAGGTCTTGTTAATTTAAATTAATTTTAACTATTATATAATAACAACCTCTAAATATTACTTTAATGAAGGCATCACTGGCACATTGGCAAAGACTCACATCAGTCGACCCCTGCCAGATTTTAAAGCCAGTGACAGTGAACCTTTATCAGCTGAATATACTGGTAAGTGAACAATGTTATCTTATCTAAACCAACTTAAATCATGAGCTACTTTTTCAGCCAAATGGCTTTCAAATAAACACACATGCAATAAAGGATTAAACGATTAAGTTCATTCTATCTATACTTGCCTTGTAGAAGTCTTCATAAACTATTGGATGATCTGTGTATTGGGGATAACGCACCTCATTATTATGTAGTGCCCATGACAAGCAGATTGATTTTATGTGGCAGGCAAACCTACCCTTGTATGGCAGTTTCTATATGCTCACTTGAGCATAATGTGCTCAAAGCTGTTTTCCTGTGTTGTAATTGACCACTCGCCAGCTGTCAATCAAACTCATGTTACAACTAATCAGATTTCTTTTATTGCGTTCAAATGGTCCGACACACAAATACTGTCGGAGTAATTGAATAAGTGTTTTATGAAAACAAAACTAGTGGGCGGAGCGATCGCTCTTTTGGCGACTGGTCAATTGTCATATTTAAACTACTTGGTAGCAATCGACCAAATATGGTATGAGTATGAATTCCCACTTATGTCACTGGACTTTATTATGTGACATGAAAAATTGATTTCCTTTAACACATCTCAATATGATGATCCTTTGTGTCATTTTATTTTGAAATCTTATAAGGCTCCATAAATGAAGGGCAGAAAGAACTACTGTCAGATAATCTATACACACAAGTGTTATTATCACAATGAAACTTCTCACAATGAAATATCAGAATATAATATTCTGAAGATACAAAATGTAGGAGTCTGTTGCGTACAGAAGCTTTAGTTTGTATGTTTTATCAAAGAGCTTTTAGAACAAAGCAATTGTGAGACCTAAATGATATGCGCTGAAGCACTTGCAGAAATAATTCTGTAAAAGTTGTAAGTAAATTGCATAATGTAGGAGGTGATGCTTTTATATTGTTATTTCAAACAAAAGGGCAAGCACTCCTTAAAAATAACGCAATTATAAAACATTGACAATATGTACTGAAGAACTAAATTAACAATGAATGTTAACAGCTTATGGCAAAATTTCGTCCTTAATTACACAATGAAAAAACAAAACAAATAAGCACAAATAGAGTATCTTATTGTAGATTATATTACATGTTTTTGTAAACAGAATCATTCATTAAGTTCATATTTATTGTGGTATTTAATTCAAAATGTAATATAAATCCAAGTTTTCTATGATACAGTGATTTTTTTAATGTACATGCCTGAGTAAATCTCTTTTCTTAAGTTCTAAATTTGAAGCCCAATAGGAAACCTTTTTTTCGTTGACACAGCCCTTTAATTATTAAAAGCACATATATATGGTTATTATGTTCATAATAACCTTATTCAGTTTCATGTTCATAATAACGTTATTCAGTTTCATGTCAAGTTCAACAGTATAGATGGAGTCTGAATTCACCATCACCCATAGAGGAAAGAAGCACAAAAACTGCATCAGTGAGATCCAAACAAGGTGAACATAAAATTACTCTTTATAGGACCATTTGAAAGAAAAAGTAGTAGGTAGTATGATGGGAATGAATGGCAGGGCAGCAAAAGGGTTGTCAGGCTGCCAAGTAAATTGAAAATCCAATAATTATGTTCACAAAGTATGTATGTTGACAAAGTCTGATAAACCCACCCACTAAGCTTGGGTGTTCCCAAAATATCATTGTTTTTAAAACAGGCAAACAAAAAATGGCTTTTATTTAAAGAAAATTTGAAAAGGGAAAGTATAGTTCAGTAAATACAACAGGTGGAGTTATGATTCTTACATTAGTAAAAACTGTTAAGACTATGGATTCCATGGCCAAACATACACAAACAGGTTTCGCAGCAATTTTTGAAAACATTCAAAATAATATTATTCAAACATGATCAAACCTCTATCACATTCAATGCCGAACCTTGCTTACATTAACTAGATACTCTTTAACAAGCAATGTTGACAACACACGACCAACGATGGACAAAAGTCTATCAGCCGTCACAAAAGTATAACATGAACACTTTGTGCACAGGTGAGCATGACCAATAATGGAAGAAGGCGATCAGTGATCACAAAAGTTGAACATGAGAAACTTGTGCTCAAGTGAAGTAAAAACAAGGGCTGTTTGTAAAACATGCATGCCCCCCATATGGGCTGTCAGTTGTAGTGGCAGCCATTGTGTGAATACATTTTTTGTCACTGTGGTGGTGGTGGTGGTGGTGGTGGTGGTGGTGGTGGTGGTGGTGGTGGTGGTGGTGGTGGTGGTGGTGGTGGTGGTGGTGGTGGTGGTGGTGGTGGTGGTGGTGGTGGTGGTGGTGGTGGTGGTGGTGGTGGTGGTGGTGGTGGTGGTGGTGGTGGTGGTGGTGGTGGTGGTGGTGGTGGTGGTGGTGGTGGTGGTGGTGGTGGTGGTGGTGGTGGTGGTGGTGGTGGTGGTGGTGGTGGTGGTGGTGGTGGTGGTGGTGGTGGTGGTGGTGGTGGTGGTGGTGGTGGTGGTGGTGGTGGTGGTGGTGGTGGTGGTGGTGGTGGTGGTGGTGGTGGTGGTGGTGGTGGTGGTGGTGGTGGTGGTGGTGGTGGTGGTGGTGGTGG
>VMBQ01004191.1:5969-34927 GCA_007657795.1 Dreissena rostriformis | reverse complement strand
AACCATTTTACTGCTTCAGGTCACTGTGACCTTGACCTTTGACCTAGTGACCTGAAAATCAATAGGGGTCATGACCAATGTCCCTATGAAGTTTCATGATCCCAGGCGTAAGCGTTCTTGAGTTATCATCCGGAAACCATTTTCCTATTTCCAGTCAACCATTTTACTGCTTCAGGTCACTGTGACCTTGACCTTTGACCTAGTGACCTGAAAATCAATAGGGGTAATCTGCCGGTCATGACCAATGTCCCTATGAAGTTTCGTGATCTAAGGCCTAAGCGTTCTTGAGTTATCATCCGGAAACATTTTCCTATTTCCAGTCACTGTGACCTTGACATGTGACCTTTGACCTTGTGACCTCAAAATCAATAGGGGTCATCTACCAGTCATGACCAATGTCCTTATGAAGTTTCATGATCACAGGCGTAAGCGTTCTTGAGTTATCATCCGGAAATCATTTTCCTATTTCCAGTCAACAATTTTACTGCTACAGGTCACTGTGACCTTGACCTTTGACCTAGTGACCTGAAAATCATTAGTGGTCATCTGCCGGTCATGACCAATGTCCCTATGAAATTTCATGATCCCAGGCATAAGCGTTCTTGAGTAATCATCCGGAAAACATTTTCCTATTTCCAGTAACTGTCACCTTGACCTGTGACCTTTGACCTAGTGACCTCAAAATAAATAGGGGTCATCTGCGAGTCATGATCAATGTTCCTATGAAGTTTCATGATAATAGGCCTAAGCGTTCTTGAGTTATCATCCGGAAACCATCTGGTGGACGGACCGACCGACCGACCGACATGTGCACAGCAATAAACCCCCTCTTCTTCGAAGGGGGGCATAATAAGACAATTAATTGGGTTTTATTATTTTAGGTAAAAATATTTATAGGAAAAAACACCATAAATCTTCGGAAAAAAACAAAACAACATGATGTAGAATACCATATTTTTTTATTATAATTTAAAACTTTTTCACAGTATTTTAATAAGCATACTAGTTATAATGAACTGTACCCGAATAAATAAATTATTATTAAACTTGGCAAAAACCATCCATTTGGCTTCTTGTTACAGACAAAGACTATCAGCATGAACTGGGACCACCAAAACTTTCCCTGATGCCGGGAAGTGGTTATCAAGATACGCAAGGCTCTCCAACCGAACATTACCAGAGTGGTACCATTGATAATTAGCTGTGAAAGTGATGGGGTTGGCCCACTGCTAGAGCATTCTTCTGAATAGCAATAACAAAATGAACATTTTTGTTATTGATATATAACTTACAGTCAGGCACACACACACACACACTCACATAGGATTTGAAACATTAAAATGACTCTATCAACTGTTTGGAACCATTTTCGATCTGGCAGAGATTTCATGAGAACAAAATGTTCTGATCAAGTTTTATGAATATTTGCCTAAAATGCATTGTCAAGAGTGTTGACACACTTTTTCTTTACTTAAACCTGGCGACCAAGTATAAAACCTCACATGACCTACTTTCCAATTCAGCTAGTTATTATGCTCTGACCAAGTTTGGTGAAGATTGGACAATAAATATGATCTCTAGAGTGTAAAGAAGGTAAATGTTGATAAAGCAACCAAACATGGCCAACAAGCAATCAGTGATCACAAGTTTCACATGAGCACCTTGTGCTAAAGTGAGCTAAAAATAAGACAATTAATTGTGTCTTATTATTGTAGGCGATATTTATAAGAATGATCAGAAATTAATTTGGCGCCAAAAGTTTTTAGTTAAGTGATCTGTGTCTTTCTTATGAACTTCACAATATTTCACAAGTGTATTTTACTGACGCTTTGATTTTTTTCAAGTAAGCATAATATTTGTGAGTAAAGAACATAAATCTTTGGCAGAAAAGAAAAAAATGATTTTGGATATTGTATGATTCATTTGTTATTAATCACTTTTACCCAGTGCTTTATAAAGTATAATAGTAAATACACAGTACATGGATAAACAAGTTATTACGTTTATTACAAATGGTAAATTTTATCCATTTGTCTTCTTGTTACAGACTGGGTCAGTCAGTATGTAGGGCATGAACAGGTCCGACCAAAACTACCAAAGCACAAAACATTTTCCTGGATGCAGGGAAGTGACTTTCAAGAAAGGCAAGACTCTCCAACTGGACATTCACAGACTGGTAAGATGATTGGTCCATAAGGAGCTGTGTGAGTAATGGGGTTAGCTTACTGGTAGAGCATTCACATTGATAACAATATCATTACAAGAGCCAGGGCCTTGACACAGGATTTTTTGGAACAAAACTGACCATAAGAGTTAATCTTATCATATTAGTGTTCGAGGTCAATGTATGCAAAGCATGAGGCCCATCACTCAATCATATGAAGACATATTAAACGGAAACCAATTTAACACTAAATGTCACAGTGACCTTGACCTTTGAACTAGTGACCCCAATTTCAAATAGGATCATCTATTGTCCAAGGCCAATTCACATGTGAAGTATCAAGTCAATCAGTCAATTCTTGTCGATTTATTGATCAGAAACGATTTTCTCACTTATTGTGAGAGTGACCTTGACCTTTGGCCATGTGACCCCAATTTTGATAGGGGTCATCTACTGTCCAAGGCCAATGCACATGGAAAGTATCAAGCCAATCCGTTCACAAGTTATTGATCCAAAACATTTTTCACTCTTAGTGTGACAGTGACCGTTCACTTTGACCTAGTGACCCCAATTTCAATAGGGGTCATCTACTGGCAAAGGCCTATGCACATGGGAATTATCAAGCCAATTGGTCAATCCGTTCACAAGTTATTGACGAACTGGTCTACCAACAGACCGACCGACGGACATCCAGCAAAACAATATACCCCCTCTTCTTTGAAGGGGGGCATAATGAACATTTTTGTTATTGCTATAACACTTACAGTAAGAAACACACTTTTGAAACATTAAAATGAAGCTATAAACTGTTTGGAACAATTTTTGAACTGGCAGAAATATCATAAGAACAAATGTTCTGCTGAAGTTTCATGAAGACTTCCCTGTAAAGCAACTTCTAGCTTGTTGACACGCTTTTTCTTTAATTTGACTGAGTAACCAAGTATTTACTCTCACGTTACCCACAATCCAACTCAGTTAGGTTATTATTGTGAAAATTAAATGTTTTGACCAAGTTTCATGAAGTTTGGACAATAAATCTGGCCACTAAAGTGTCAACAAGGGAAATGTTGGCAACAAACAACCAATGATATACAAATGTCGATCAGTTGTCACAAAAGGTTCAACATGCAAACTTTTTGCCCAGGTCAGCTAAAAATACAAAATTTATGAGTTTTTTATCATTGTAGGTAAGATTTTTAAGAATGCTCAGAAATATATTTGGTGATACTGATGTTAAGTGATTAGTGTCTTTGTTATAAACTTTTTAACATTACACAAGGAGTTTACTGTAGCTTTAATTTTTTAAATAAGCATAATATTTTATAGTAAACTCTTCAGAAGAAACACCAACATGATGTTGATAACTGTATGATTCATTTATTATTAATCTCTCTTACCCAGTATAATAACAAGTATAATAGTAAATGCCCAGTACATGGAAAAATAAGTAATTATAACGCTTGGTAAATATGATACATGTGTGTTCTTGTTACAGATTGGGACAGTCAGCATGGAAAGCGTGAACAGGTCCGACCAAAACTTTCCCTAATGCAGGGAAGTGGCTATGATCAATGGCCAGGCTATTCATCTGGACTGTCGATAAGAGGTAAGGACTACTCAGGACTCAAATTTGAAACAAATTTAACTAAATATATATGATTACAGTGTTACTTATTTTCAAACTGTTCAAAGTAAAGTCTTAACAAATGCAACAGAGCATTGCAACAAAAACAGGTTTTCAGTGTTTTACTAATTGTTTAATTTTCGTCAATTGACCAGTCTCAAGCTTGGTCTGCAATTAGGCTAATTTCGCACAAAAAGTCAGATAAAGACTTCCATTCAACTAATGTTATGACACATACACTGTCTTTCTATTTTAGTATCAGTAACTTTGACCTTGATCAGACTGGCCCCAAAGACAATAACAATTTAGGTCTTCATGTAACCTTCCTAAATACATATTTGAATTTGACTGACTAATGCCTTTTGCACATCATCCTAATGACCTTAACATTGTGGCCAAGTTTGATAAAATCCTTTAATGTAAAAAGGAGATCTTGACCAGATGCAAAAAAATCTAAAACCTTAGACCTTGAAGTATGACATTGGCTTTGAGCAGGTATGACTTACATGACCTAAACATAGGACTACAATCTGATGTCACAAAACACATGACAATTATAAATTCAATTAGAAAAAAAATCATCACTACACCTCAAGGCAGGGGGCATGATCTGAAAACAAAATATGATAGGACCACTGTATGATGTTACATGCCAGAAATTAAACCTTCTGTTTTTTTTTTGTTTTTTTTTGTTTCGTAGATTTTTTTTAATTCACTACATAAGGCTATATAAATTATGTGACCCTGGGTTTTGGCCAGTGTTAAACCCCCGGGGTATGATTTAAACAATCTTTGTAGAGGACCACAATACGATGTTACACAACAAATATTTAACCCCTGACCCTTGTGGTTTCACAGAAGACGATTTATAACATTATTTACTATAAATAAATCAATAAGTCTATATAAATCATGGGATGTTAGCAGGTTTAACCCCACGGCCATCATTTGTTCAGGACTTCTTTCTGATGTTTCATATCAAATATCAAAGCTCTGTAACTTGTGATTTCAGAGATGATTTTTTAAAAGTTATTTATTATACAAGTCTGTATCATAAATTATGTTATCCATCCAGCAGGGCAGGTTTTGACACAAGGGGCATGATAAGAACACATTCTGTTGGGAATCCCTGTACTTTTATACACTGGACATATTAAATCCTTGACCCATGCTGTTCCCTGATGATTTTTTAAGTTATTTACTATATACGAAATAAGTCTTTATAAATCATGTGACAACTAGTGGCTAGTTTTGACCACACAGGTGAGATTTCAAAAATCTTTGTGGTGGACCACTAGATGATATAACAAACCAAATAGTAAGCTACTGATCAATATGGTTTCATATGAGATGTTTTAAAAACTAATTTGCTGCATAAGTCTTTATAATTCATGTGACCCCTTGAGCATAAACAGTTTGGACCCCAGAGGCAAGATTTGAACATTTGTTGTACAGCACCACAAGACGATTTTAAACACAAAATACCAAGCCCCTGATCCTTGCGGTTTCAGAGAAGCAGATTCAAGGATTTATTATTTATTATCTAGTTTTCTACTACAAAAGTCAATACAAATTATGTGACCCTTATGGCGTGGCCAGTTTTGACCCCAGGGCATGATTTGAACAACTTTTGTAGAGGACCACTAGAGGATGTTACACACCAAATATTAAACCTATGAGCCTTGCAGTTTCAGAAGATATAACTTTTTTTATTTGTTTATAGAATTTTAGCTCAGGTGAGCTACATGTGGAACAGACCGGAGGGATTGGAACAAATTTGAAAGAGCATGATTCCTTTAAAAGTTGGTGAAAATCTGCCTTAAGGTTTATAAGGGATCTGTTTTAAATCAAATTGATGATACATGACACACAACAGTGGAGAACCACCATCTGCATTAGCTCTACATCACCACATTTTGATCAAGTATCATCAAGATTGTGCAAAAAAAAATGCTGGTAGAGTGGTAACAAACTTAATGTTAACCAAGCAAACATTTCCCAATGAGATATATCTATCAATGAGGTTGATATTTCTTATAGTTTTGGGTAGTTCTGGACAAAAACCAGGTGGAAGGTCAAACCAACAACCTGAAACCAATATATGCCCTCTGATGACATTGTTGTGTGGATGTTATAAAAGAAGCTTTCCATGATTTGTTATATAATTATTTTTGTATAATTTTTCACCTTTATTAATTTCAGACGATCCAATTCTTATTGTAGGACCAAAAAAAATGAAGTGCGAAACTGGTAATGTGGAAATGGATTGCTTTTAGATATCATCTTTCTAAAGTTTTATATTAATGTATAAAAGAGAATTGTATTTACTTATTTCATATTTGTCATGTATATTTATATTTATTTTTTCTTTACTTATTTCATATTTCACTGTGAATGAACAAAAACTGTCACGTGACCCCAAAAGTCAACGTCAGTAGGCGTTTTACGAAGGATAACAGCCGCACCAGGTAGGTTTTTTGTCAATATCTTTGCCAATCGTCCTTTGGCTTTCATACGACCTAGTGCGGGCAATAAGGCATGCATAAAGCTTGCGATCAGTATATCACGCTTTGTGTATGTTGCTTTTGTTCTCGAGAACACTTCGACACGAATTTTCATTGTAGAAGCAAACGTCAGTAGTAAAACATACAAAGAGTCGGTGTTTACACAAATAAACGATAACAGAACTATCTATGAGTTACTGGACGAACATATATTACATATTTCTTCGCGTAAACAAACGAAAATATATATCGGATAATAAATATCGTTTAAAGACTAGAAACAAATATCATGGCAAACGTCAGTAGTATATTTAAAAATGGCAAACGTCAGTAGCCAAAAAATGCAAATTGCAGTAGCCGAATATATGCAGGCGTTTCATTCAATGCAAAACACGGAAACAATGTAATTTATACTAATTTAGAGTTAGATATTACAAATTAAGATTGATGTCACAATGCACGACATATATAACTTCAGCAACAACACAAATAAACAAATGGAAATATATTAATATGTATCCTTATTTATTTGTGCCTCATACTATTTTTACTGTTCCTGGTTATTGTCTTCTGTGTCTTGTTAAATCAGTTTTCGTGGCAAATTCTGCAGAACAGGTTGGATGAACATGTTGTCTCGTTTCCCCATGAACACTGCACCTTAAAAATAAGTCCACAAATGAAGACACTATTACATACGTTCTAATTTGAAAGGAACATGTATATTTGTCTCGCCAAAAGGTACGCATTTCCGACTGCATTTGAAGCTTGTGAATTCCAAGTCACAAATAGCATACCATTTGTTTTTCTTGAAATGCTTTATACTGTTCTATATTTTTTGGCATTAACACATTTTTTAATAGATAAAAACAAATCGATAACATGTTTAAAGAATTTAAATCTTGCCAGCTGTAAATCAAATTCTTATCCAACTATCGATCAAACAATCAGCGATCGATTAATTGGGTGCGCCGGTTGCTATCGACCTGTCCGCCATTTTCCACAAAAAACCACTGTCTAGATGCACATGTTTTCAACGAGTTTTGTTCATTTTCTTTGAAAAAAAAAAAAATGAAGTATTGTTAAACTGTGTCAAGGGGGTTTATGTAAGCTGGTTGGTCGGTATCCAGAAAAATTATTTGTAGGCATTTAATTTATACAATTTTTGAAGCCGAAACGTGACTTTGACAAGCGCGAGTGGTAGCTTCAATGTGTAGAATTAAAGAAATCCCTATAATAGAACGTTAATTAATTTCAGAAAACTACCCAACTTATTTTTTGTGTAGCACTTTCCATTATACAAATTGATAAATATATATATATATGCAATGCTAAATATGAATTATATAAAATTTATATGTACACACATGAGGGCTTTTGCTACCTGCTCTCCGTAACTTATCGAAATCCCCGTTATAAATCCGTAGTTTGTGTCAAAAACAAGTGAAAACAATGTTGTTTTAATAATTCATTAATAAATTGATAAATGCCATCCTAGAAGCGTTTTTTATAACTAATACCACCATAACACGTGGTAACTTGGGGGATGTCGGTACATGCGCGAGTGTTTGCTATTGGAAGCTTCAATATGTTCTTGTAGTTTATCGAAATCCCCTTTAAAAAACCTAAAGTCAGTTAAGAGAATGATAAAACTAATTTGTTGTTTTGCACTTTTAAGTATCGTGACACACACGCGTGTCGCGCTCGCAACATATCATTTACCATATTCGTTCATAAACGTCCAATTTCAAAGGAACTTTTTCACTTTTCGTACGTATTTATTTATACAGCACAGTTGCAGTTCTTATGTGTGCGTGGTAATAAATACTATCAAGCTTCTAAATTTTACTGTTTTGAACAGAAATATAATACTTGTTAAAGTAAATGTCATTATATTAGTAAACATAGTAATGGGTGTGAAGGTAGAAGGACCGCCTGCATATATTCGCCTACTGCCGTGTGCATTTTTTGGCTACTGACGTTTGCCATTCTCAAATGTACTACTGATGTTTGCCATATTAGTTTCACCTCTTAAAACGTATATGTATTATCCGATACATATGTTCGTTTGTTTATGCGAAAACACATGTAATATATGTTCGTCCGGTAACGCATAGAAAGTTCTGTGATTGTTTATTTTTGTAAACACCGACTATTTGTATGTTTTACTACTGACGTTTGCTTCTACAATGAAAATTTGTGTTGAAGTGTTTTTGAAAACCAAAGCAACACACACAACGCGTGATATACCGATCGAAAGCTTTATGCATGCCTTATAGCCCGCACTAGGTCGTATGAAAGCCAGAGGACGATCAGCAAAGATATTGACAAAAAACCTACCTGGTGCGGATGTTATCCTTCGTAAAACGCCTACTGACGTTGACTTTTGGGGTCACGTGACAGTTTTTGTTCATTCACAGTGTATTTGTCATGTATATTTAGAGTTTATGTTTTTTTTCTATAGATCTAAGAATACTTCTTGTTGGACATACTGGCCATGGAAAAAGTGCAACTGGAAACACACTTCTTGGAATCACAAGGGAGGAAGGATTTAAAGAAGAAATGAGCCCTCAATCTGTAACAGATAAATGTAGCAGGATGGTATGTTGTTAGAAATAACAAGATGAGCAAGATGGTCATAGATTGTTCACCTGAATGGGGTGTGGCTAGTGTGAAATCCAGTGGTACACATGTTATTTGATCAATCTTGGTGGAGAACCACGATCTGATGAAACATATCATACATTCAATGTAAACAGTTTCACCAGCCCTAACAAAACAAACTTAGGAGATGACCACTGTATGATGTTACATGCCAAACATTACACATTCTAAATATAAACAATGCAAGTCTATATAACTTATGTGACCCTGAAGTGTGGCCAGTTGACCCCAGGGGTATGATTTGAACAATCTGTGTAGAGGTCCACAATACAATGTTTCAATCCAAACTTTAAACCCATAACCCTTGTGGTTATTTACTATAATATAGGTCTTTGTAAATGGTGACTACTGGGACCTGGACAGTTTTGACCCCATGGGCATGATTTGAACAAACTTCGTACAAGACCTCCATCTGATGTTTCATACCAAGCATCAAAGTTCTGGGACTTGTGGTTTCAGAGATGAATTTTGTTTTAATTATTTAGCAACATAGCTGTTTAACCCAGCTTTTCACCTTATAATGACCTTTACATAACGCCAGCTGACAGAAAATGAATACATTAGAATATTTCATTGGCTGATTCGAGAGAAATCCCACAGAACTTTGGCCACATCACTGCGTCTGTGTACAGCGTCAAGTATGTTCATTGTTAATTGTAAGGAATTCCAGACTACCTTTTTGCATGTTTGTATTACACATAGACACAAATTGTTTGCCCAGATACAATTACGCGTTAAAATCCATCTCGCAGAATTTCAGGGTGAGTACTCGGTCACTAAATCATCCAGGAAAGACATTATGGACTATCAATAAACTTTCATGAAACCGTATTGCTTTCAAGCTGAGAAAAAAACACTACCAAAATAGCATAGTGTCATGATAAGACCGAAATCGTTTTATAATGTAACCACACAATGTTTGCCGTACTTGGTCAATCTTTCATGAAAGCCTAAATATGCTACCAAAATTCGCCAGTTAGTTTAACTTTAATTTTCTATAGAAAAGTATTGTGCTTAGATGTTCCATTTAAAAGAAGCCAAGTGATTTTTGAAGACCCGCATCATGCCAAAATGGGTCTTATGCCATATGCGGCCAGTGTATCTTATATAGCCCAGCCTGCGCATTTGTAGTCTGGTCAGGAGATCCCTTATGAGACCACGAAACCTTGCTCAATTTTATGGCAGACCGTACAGCTCCTGACCAGACTGCGCCATTGCACAGACTGGGCTTGAGCTATGGTGGACGAAATGCAATAAGATCCATTTTCACGTGAGGCCGCTCTGAAAGTGTGATTTGAATGTGTCGAAAAAAACCTGTGTGTTAATCAAATATTAACATACCATATATATCAATGGTGAAGTAATAAACTCATAATCAGACATGTGAGGACACAAATGATGTGATCTCCCAAGTATAATTTTAATCTATGAAAACTAGTGTGTGGTTTGAATATACATTCACTTAATAAAATACATTTTATGCGGTGGATATGCAACTAACAATAAAAGAAAAAAACAACAACAATTTAACCTGTGTTTTCAATTTGATTATTTAAAAACATAATTTTTCCAGCTTTATTTCAAAGTGAGGATATACGCTGAATATCTTCTTTTTTTAAAAGATAGTTCTTGTTAAAGTTATTTACTAAATTCTTCTATATTACAAATCCAGTCACCCACGGGGCGTGGCCAATTGTTTACATAAGGGCATGAATTAAATGAAATTTGATTAACTTTAAACAATAGGCAAAAGTATTGTTTTACAAGTACACATTTTGCATGATGGCAATGTCATAGCTTTCTATACCCTGACTAGTGTATTGCTACACTAGTTGCTCTGGCTAGGACGATGTTTGTTAGATAATTGCAACTTGTTATTTTGAGATTTATGATCCAACAATACATGTTCTGGTTACAATTTACTGACCATATGTTCATCCAAGATTATTTTCTAATAATTGATTAGACCAGAATTGTAAAAGTCTCACAGAAAAAAATTACTCAAAATTCAATTAAAATGTGTGTATTCATTTCAACTTCATTTTAGCAATCAGATGACACTAATGAATCATATCATAATGCCATTTTTTTTCAGACAAAACGAAGATTTGGAAGAACATTAGAAGTTGTGGACACTCCTGGAATTTATGACACTTGCCAGAGTGACGAACATGTGTATAAAGAACTAGCCAACTGTATAGCGTTGACATTGCCTGGCTTCAATGCTATCTGCTTAGTACAGAAACCAGATCGGTTTTCTCCTGAAATAGTCAAAACAGTGGACACGTTTTTCAAATTTTTTGGAAGAGGTGTTGATGAATATGCATTTGTCATCTTGACTCACATAGATACAGAAGAAAAAATGAAAGCATACACAACAATAGATGAGAAAAAGTATAAAGATCAGGGACTTAAGTCATTTATAGAGCTAAGAAAGCGCTGTAAAGACAAAATGCTGTTCATTGACAACAGTGAACATATCTCAAAAGATAAAAAACAAGAAATGGTTTGGAATATTTTGACTGCAGTGGATCAAGCCAATGCCAAAGCATTTAAACCATACTTCCAAAACAAACTTACAAAAGAGATACAACAAAGGGCAAAAGACTTTTATGCCAATCACGTCCTTGGTGCCAGTTCTGAGCGGGCAAGAGAAGGTAATGATTATTATTAAGTCCTATTTCCCATTCACATTATTTTCAACTTTAAAAATACATAAAAAAGAGAGTAAAAATTAAGCCAAATCACTCACCTGATAAACTTTATCAAGCCTTTCATGTCTGTAAATCATTGATGAAAAGAAACAAGCCTTGTTAAACTTGTCAAAGCTGTCAGTTATTCAAAAGATCAAAAGCATTTAAATAGTAACATCATTAGAGCATGAAAAACGGATAAACACATGCTATTTTTCACACCTTTATTTGCATCAAACAATAGATTATCACACTTAAACCGTCAAATGCCCTGGTAATGGTTAGTCTCCAATCGATTATAATTGAGCAATTATGCAATCAGCTCAATGGACGCCGCCATATTCAGGGGTGTGATTGAGGCAAAGTCAGAGGGGAGGAAAATTCTGTCGACTGATTTTGACTACGCGAATTGCGCGCATAACGCAATGACAAACCTTAAAACATACATTAAAATAAACAAATTCTTGAACTTCATAAAATATTTTTTTATAAAAACCTGTTTAACTTCACATTTAACATACTGAAAGGTAAACAGTATTTATTGTGATCAAAACCAGCAGTTTTTCAATGTATTAAATAACATTAAATGGACTTATTAAATTAAATATCATATGGGAAAAACATTAATAAATATAAACAAACACATATGAGTGTTCTTGTTGTGTTAATGATGTATTAAACTGAGTTAAATTAATATATTTAATGTGTTTACCTTTCAATATCTTGCATTTCACATCTTCACTTCAGTTCAATGCTATTTCAGTTAACTGAACAGCGTGGCAAACATAATAAAGCAGAATATGCATATGAATCTGATTATACACAGGTCCACTAACATATAAATCAAATCATGTTTGTCTATTTCCATTTTCGAACGACACTCTTCTAAATTGTTTTACTTCGCAAGTAGACTGAACTCCAATTTGCAAACACTCAGGTTTCCGTGACACAAATTCACTGTGCCCATTTCTAAACAAAATATGTGTTGCTTAATTGTATCTAAAACGTAGTCTTTATCATTGACAAACACATTTCATTATTCCTATCTAACTATATGATGTCAGTCATTAATTCGATTGCTATTTGTCATTTCGATAATCTTAATTTTCGCTTCACACGGCGCCATTTGCAAACCAATCAGAAAAGAAATAACAAACACATTTAAAAAAACAAAACAATTTCAATTGGAAGATTGGGAAACAACAGCAAAATGACAGTGCTCGTTTCGAAATTGCTTAGGCATAATCTACCAGTGTAGTATGCAGAGAGATTTCGCGGGCCGCGGATATAAATACGGGCCGCTTATGAAATACGTCCACGGAATCAATCGTATCCCCCACTCCCCCTATTTTTTTTTACAAATATACGCGAATCTCATAAATGACCCCCGGGACAACCCGATCCGCGGAAATCCGCGGATCCACCAAAAAATCACACCCCTGAATTATTTGAGTTTCAAGAAAATGCTGGAGACCAAATGGAAGGTTGGAGAAAAAACAGGGGCTAAAACCCAGGCACCCTTGTTATATTGGATTCAGTGTTATAACGGAGCCCGTTATATTGGATTTACAATGTATAGCATTGAACACCAAAAATATTTAGTATACTGTAACATCATTATAGATTCTTTGGGGGAATAAACAGACCAAAGGTATAACATTTGGTGTAAAGCTTTTTGCTGTGTTCTTTTACATTATTTTAGGACCAGAAATGAATCTCTTGCTGGTCCTGTTGGTCCTCTAGATTGAAATAATTATGCATAAATATATTTTCTGTATTGTTAGATCTTAGAATTCTCCTCCTTGGACTTCCTGGCCATGGAAAAAGTGCAACTGGAAACTCGCTTCTGGGACAACGCTATTTTTCTCGAAATGCAGATCAAATGAAAGTATGTAACACTTTGCATTGATAAATGCTTTTTAAACGTTAATTGGTAAATAATAATCCATTTTTAATTCATACCGTTTTTATGAAGTTAACGTCATGTAAAAAATCAAATGTTACTCCTACAGTCTAATTTGAATAATAATATTTGTAGTGATGCAGCAACTATCGCTGAAACATCAATGCCTTTCAGCTCACCTGAGCACAAAGTACCTTCCATGTTCTACAGGTTGTTGATACATTGTGTTCATTAAATTGATGTCAGCACTAAGTACTTGTTCATTTATAACGATGATATTGGTAACTATGCCCTGTCTTCATTTAGGTTGATCTCGATACCATTTTTCAACATTTCATTATCATTAGCACTTTGCTTTCAAAATGCCATCATTGTCATTAAATTGACTATGACAATAGTCTACCACACATAACTGTATAATTATCTCCCTTTTTAGCTCTACTTTTCGAAGAAAACAAGAGCTATTGTCATAGCCAGGTCGTTGGTTAAGTTTTTTGTTAATGTCCATTTTCTCAAATTCTATCAAAGGTATCCATTTGAAACTTAAAATAGTTACTCACTATCGCAAGGGGAGTCCATACTGACAAGGCTGGTAACCATGTGACCTATATTAATGGAGTTATCTGCCCTTGTTTCGACTTAGTACATAGAAATATTGGCACATTCTAAACTTAAACTTAATTTTCTCAAACACTATCAAAGCTTTCAACTTGAAAGTCAGCACACTTGCAGAATATGATGACATACATCTTCTGACAAGAGCACATAACTTTATCCTTCATTTTGTACTAGTTATTACCCTTTTCTGACTTACAATTTTTCCCAAAATTGTCAATTTCTAAAACACTATCAAAGCTTTCAACTTAAAAGTCGGTGCACTTGTAGAATGTCATCACCTTCATCTACTGACAACAGGAGACAACTCTATCCAGCATTTTGTAAGAGTTATTCCCCTTTTCCGACTTAGATTTTTTCCAAAAATTGTCAATTTCTCAAACACTAAAAGCTTTCAACTTGAAAGTCAACACTCTTGTAGAATGATTTTGTGATGACCTACTTCTATTGACAACACTTGATACTGCTTGTCCAGAGAATAAATGAGAAGCTTGGTATCTGATTGAAACTTCAGTGATAGAAATTTACCTAGCCTTATTTATGAATCTTCCTCTTCATCTCTTAAACATGTTTCTCTGTGAAATGCATTGCAACCTTAAATCTAATATTTAATTTAAACTTGTTCATAATACATTGTTCTCATGCCCCGAAGGGAGGCATCTGGTTTCTGAACTGTCCGTCCGAAAAATAAAACTTTTGCCATAACTTCCATACTACAGAATAGATTCACTTGATATTTGTACACAACTCTTCGTTTCACAACACCTTCCCACGGACATATTTTCTGATGACCTTGAACTCAAAGGTCAAAGCGTCCAAAAAACTTTACATTCGCCATAACTTTGTTGTTCATGATTGGATTTGTACACAACTCCCCTTTGGACAAGACCTTTCCACTAACCTATGTTCCGATGACCTTAACCCTTGAATGACCTTGAGCTTAAAGGTCAAAGTGTCTAAAACTAGATAGGCATATTAAGCATGAGCAATATATTAAACCTTCAACTTTATAAGGTCAGCATACATGTACACTGTATCTGGCAGTAAAAGAGCGTGGATCCGTTTACATTTACTTCAGTTAAGTCACTTAACTTCTTCCCAACCACACTAAATCTAGCCCCAGGCCTTTTGATTTTATAGTAAAATTATCATTTTTTCCCATCTTTTCTTTAAACTTTATATCATAACATTATGCTGACATTCTAGTTACAATGGCTGGGTAGGTTGTGCAATTGTGGAGAATTCCTCAACATGATTACACTACTGTTAAACACGCTCCAAGTTTGTAAAAGTGGGGGGAAAAAGTGTGTTTAAAACATGACTTCTTACCGCAGTTTAAAAGCATATTTTATCACATCTTCACCAGGACATTGACGGTAAAACACCCCATGGAATAGACTAGCCTCTATCCCACCTTGTTGAATAGGCCTGTCGCGTGCACGGACTTCTTTTCAAATAACATTAGACTCGTTGTGTATTGATCTATAATAAGAAATGTTCAAGATCACTACGCATATATATTTCATATTTGTTGATTTTGAAGTGTTTTGTTATAGCAATTTTTTTTAAAGGTATTAGATGATTTAAAATATTCATTATCAATAAATATTGTTTATATTTCTATTATCTTTTATTTCTTTACATAAATTTTCAAATTTGTTATTTTTCTTGTTTAGTAAAAATGCGATGGGATAAATAGAATACTTGAGGATAAGCTTTGAATAGAGAGAAGTTTATGTTGCTCGGCTCGAACACGGAAAGCGCTTGCCAAGGCTCGCCCTCCCGGCGTTCTAAGCCTAGCAACATAAACTTCTCTCTATTCAACGTTAACCTAGTATTCGCTATAAAATCTGATATACCCTGTTTTATTCAACCTGTTGAGGAAATTTGTTTTAATGCACACCAAAAACTTGCCTAAGAATAAAGTGTAGTCATACTTCTTATTTTTAAGACTGCTGTAAACAATGGCCGTAAATTAACGATTGTGGAATTCATGGTGGAGGAAACCTGGAGCAGAAGTAAAACAGATTTGCAGAGGCAACTCCTACAAAAAGAGAAAATGTTGCATCCAGGATTTCATGCAGTTTGTTTTGTAATAGATCCAGATAGGTTCCATCATGTGCAAGATCATTTCCAACAAATCATGGAGTACTTTGGAGATGATGCAAGTGATTATGCTTTTGTACTCATGACTTTTACTAAAAATGAACATGAACGTGAAATGCTTTTTCCTTACCATCTAGATAGCAAACACCCAGGCATAAAATCTGTTTTGAAATTTTGTAAGTCTAAAGAGTTGTACATAGACAATGGCGCCAATCGTAACGATAAAAGAGACATGATATCAGAGATGTTAGCTTCCATTGACAGTGCAAACGTGAGAAAGGTTACTCCTTACTTCAGTTCACGTTTCAAACAACAAACTGAAGCTGCAGAAGCTTCTGCAGCTGTTGAAGCTGCTTTGGCTGCTAAAGCGGCTAAAGCTGCTGAAGCTGCAAGAGCTGCTAAAGAAGCTGAATTTCGTAAAACTACTAGAGCTTTACAAGCTGCTCAGAAAGCAGCTGAAGCTGCTGCTGAAGCCGCTAAAGAAGCAAGATATGCCAAAAACACTGAAGCTGCTTTAGCTGATAAAGCTGCCAAAGATGCTGAAGAGGCACACCAAGAGGAACTAAGAAGGACACAAGCAGCTTTTGAAGCATTTAAAGAACATACTGAAAGAATAATCAATAGAAAAAAATCATGGTGTATCTTAATGTAAAAAAATTGATTCAAATCATAAAATGGGTGGTAAATATAGTCAGTTCATTTGGTAGACACAATATTAGATACTGATATTTTGACTTAAAAGAAGGACTTTCATTTGGCAGATCGTATTTACAAAATTTGATACAACTCATTTCTCTTCTATTGGAAATTGACTGCATGTATCTTTAAAGCAAAATCTAAGAGGTGAATTCGGTGATCTGATGATAACCGTAAAAACTGAGTCAGAATGCTGTACCATGATTTTTTCAGTTAGTGGTGTGTTATAGCTTTTGTATAGTTTATATGGTATGATAACTTATATTACAGCAACAGGAAATTCAATTTGTGTAATGAAAATTATTTCAAGCTTCATATTTTTAAAACAGGCAGATAAATTCAACTTGACTAATAAAGAACATTTTTGACAATGGTTTGGGGCATATTCCAAATATTGAGTAAACATTTAAGAAATTAAGTTTTAATTTTTACAGTAAAAGATATATGAGTGCTGTTAAGAATTAAAAGAAAATTTATAAAATTTAAAAAAAGAAATGTGTAAGTGCCTTTCAACTTTATTTAGTATTTTTGAAAAATGGAATATATATTTGTAGTTGTTTATATTCATACTGATGAAGATATTTAAGTAAGTTTGCATTTTTATCTGTTTATATTACTGGTGTAAACATTTTAATATCTTTTTTCTCTTTAATGTGGGCACATTAGTTCTATGAATATTGAATTTGGTGCTGAATTTGGGTATTTTCAAATGTGACCACTTCATGATAATGTTCTTTTTAATATGAATGACATTTAACTTGAACAGCTTTAATTGCTTTTATAATACCAACCTGAAAATGTGCAAGATTTCCTCATGTTTATATTTATATATACAACTGATGTCAAGATTGACATTTTCTTCGTTTTTATAATAATGATGTGAACAGAGGAAAGTTTTCCTCATGTTTATATTAATGATGCAAATATTGTAAAGTTCCCTCATTTTTATATTGCTGATGTGAACATTCAACAGTTTTACTATTGTTTATATTGCTGATGTGAACATTCAACAGTTTTAGTATTGTTTATAATAATATTGCTGATGTGAACATTCAACAGTTTTTTCTATTATGTATATTGCTGATGTGAACATTCAACAGTTTTAATTTGTTTATATTGCTGATGTGAACATTCAACAGTTTTACTATGTATATATTGCTGATGTGAACATTCAACAGTTTTACAATGTTTATATTGCTAATGTAAACATTCAACAGTTTTACTGTTGTGTATATTGCTGATTTGAACATTCAACAGTTTTATTATGTTTATATTGCTAATGTGAACATTCAACAGTTTTACTATTATTTATATTGCTAATTATGAGAACATTCAACAGTTTTACTATGTTTATATTGCTGATGTGAACATTCAACAGTTTTACTATGTTTATATTGCTGATGTGAACATTCAACAGTTTTACTATGTTTATACTGCTGATGTGAACATTCAACAGTTTTACTATGTTTATATTGCTGATGTTACATTCAACAGTTTTACTATTGTTTATATTGCTAATGTGAACATTCAACAGTTTTACTATTTTGTATATTGCTGATGTGAACATTGACTTTTTCTTCATTTTTGTATTACTGAAGTGAATTTTGAAAAGTTTTTCTCCTGCATAATAATGTTACTGATGTGTACAGTGGGTAACAGGCTATCCTCCTTTACTCATAAATAATTATGTTATTTATGTAAAAGTTGTGTGGATTTACTCCTGTGTAATTATGTTACTGATGTGAATATTGGGTTGCTATACTATATTTTTATATTATTGAAATGAATATTGGATAGATTTCTCCTATATTATTATGTTACTGATGTGAATATTGGATGGCTTTAGTCATGTATAATTAAGTTGCTGATGTGAACATTGGTTGACTGTACTCTTTTACTCACAGAATTCATACATAATTATATTACTGGTGTGAACATTGGGTGGCTATACTCCTGTATAATTATATTATTGATGTGAACATTCAAAAAATTTCTTTTGAAATGTAACTATTTGAACATGGAAAATATTTCTCATTGTATGTTTTTTTCCCCGTCATATGTATATTTAACTGGTCAAATTAGTGAAATCCTATGTTTATTTACATGTTACTACATATATGAACTTTCAACTCCTTTATTTATGTTTATGTAATATATAAAACTTTTGCCAACATCAACCTCATACTGACTTTTATTTATTGTTATATTTAAGTACAATAATGATTAGTTAATGCGTTTTGTACAGCAGTAAGGTAAAGTGAATAGACATATTCCTTCTACCTTAATATTATGATGACATTCATTTTATCTTTTGAAAAATATGCGCAGACAAAACTGAGGATGAACTTAGGATACCATTCATAGTATTAGAGTTCACCAGTAAGAAATGCAAATCTGAACTTTGAATACATCGTCTAATGAATGTAATAAGTCATGTTACTGACGTTTTTATATATATTTTTTTTTTCCATTTTTGTGTTTATTAAGGTAACATACATCTACTGTTAAAATATTTGGACAACCTTTTTGGTAAAAATAATGTTTTTACCAAATTTTCCAAATTGACATGAGCGAACACATTTATTTTCTGAATATAAAAAGTAGTGTAACTGACATTTTGTAAAATTTTCAGGAGAAGCAAAAAACTTTATTAAAATAATAAATATTTTTTCGAATTCCAATTTTCCGATTAGTATTATATTAACATTTGAAAAACAAAAACAAAACTCCTAATTCATTTGTCTTTTATAAAACAATAAATAATTAAGAAATGAGCATGCAGTTACTATAATTTCAAAACTAAAATATTTTGTATGCAAAAAATAGTGTAAGTGCTCTTACTGTATTTTGGAAAATATGCATTACTGAACAATTTACAAAATGTCAGTTACCCTAGTTATTACATTCAGTAGATGACATGTTATTCCTTTAAATTAATACATCTTGTCTCTTTTAATGATTTTTTAATTATTGTATTCCTTAACATTGCTTACAATGCAGGGAACAGTAAAAACCTATTTTATGTTATTGTTGAAAATACTAAATATAGTACTACAGTAGTTAGTGTTTGTATGAGAATGAATTAAACATTGATTATATTCATTCTTTTTTTTAAAGTGCATTCATTTTTTGGTATGGAACTATGAAATCTATCTATGTTTTTGTGGACCTTTTGGTCAAAGTCAGAACAGCTTAAACTGGTGTGCATGCTACATAATTTTGAGAGCTAATGAATGGTTATTGGTTAAGTAGTAAAAAAAAAATGAAAAAAAAAAATGAATGTAATAATCTAGCTGTTTGTTTGGAACTCAATTGCACATTTTTGATGCAGAAGGACTTGAGTTTGTTTGTAGGGGAATGATGAACATTGATTTTAATCATTACTTTGTGAACACTTTTTTGTATTGAGCAGATCTAGCTACCATAGGTTACCGTGTTTAACGCGCAACCATGTCAAACATGCAACTGCTTTTATAAGGCCCTCAGTGGGGTTTCCTCTTTCTTAAATATGGACAATCCCAGAAATTGATACTTCCCGGATTATCGCCGTTGATACTCGTGCGCGCCTCTAAAACGGTACTGAAGAACAATACAGGGACCTATCTGTTTGTATACGTCTGAACAATAAATGGAAGCGAAGCGATTTTATCTAATATATTTGAAGATTTAAACAGTTTCTGTTACCAATATGATCATCACTTAAAAGTTCGCATTAAAAAAAAATAAAAAATTATCAGTTATTTGGTGATTAATAGAAACAAGATTCGTCTGCATTTTTTAAGAGTCATAAAACTCGACACGAATTAGGCCTTGATTGTCATATTAAATGTTATCAGAAGGTGACGCATGGTATCTTATTTTAACAACGGTATCTACACATGTGCGGACAGGTGGTGTCAGAGACATACCAATTAACACTTTTACTCCAACCTTGGGACATCGCCTCCCACTGAGGGAAAGCTTTCGTGCCTCTATCCCAGGTTTTTTTCTTCAAGACAATTACTTTGCTCAGGTTCCTGCTTTGCTTAAATTGACAATCCGTGCTTAACGAAGAAAAACATTACTTATTGCGTTCGTGTTTTATTTTTTATCGTAAATTCAAACTTTATTACGAAAATTTAATAAAGTCTTTTATAAGTTAAGGTTATGTAGAGAACATCATTGGAGCTATTTCAGTTTATTAAAGGCTCAATATTTTTCCGGTTGAAAATTTTTATTGTAAATTTAGATTTTATTTATTAAGAAACTTTAACAAATTATTAAATCAGTTTAATTAACGTTATTAAAATAATAATATAAAAATAAAGTTATAGGCAAAGCTGATATGTACTTTTCAATAAAAAAAGTCTCCCTTGCCCTGACAGCTAACACAGTTTTGCTAATGAATAAATCTGGTACTTGTTTATTTAAAATTCATTTCCGGAAAGAGATTTTTGTGTTATAGCTTGAGAGCGATTTTTAAGATATTAGTTAAACTAAAAACTACAGTTTTAGACTAAACCAGATACATACTTTTTAATAAAAAAAAATTCCCTTTAGCTGAAATCTTACAGAGTTTTGCTTATACATATTTCCGGACCAATGTAAGTTTAAATCACAAACTTTATTTGGGCTATAGATTTTCACATGACCATTAAAAAGATACTCAACTAAGAAATATTAATAACTAAATAATAAATGTTTAGACAAACAAAGATATGTACTATTCAATAAAAAAAAGTCTGCCTCTGTCTTGAATCTTATTAAGTTTCTTAATGAGTATCTCCGGAACTATGTAATTATTTATAAAGAAATAATAATGTTTTAAACAAAGGCAGAAATCTACTTGTTTATTGGAATAAAGCGGGTGTACGCTATGATTACGCTGTAATCTGCCTAATTCTTCAGTACCGTCTTCAGTAGCGAGTCATGTTTTAGCCAATATGGTGGCGGTCAATTTATCGATTCTGGGATTGTCTATATAAAGACACTGAACAAGTTTGAAAAGAATCAGATGAAAACTGTGGAGTTTATCGCGTAAACAAGAAANATATATGTATAAATTGTTTGTTGTTTTGGGGGTAAAGTGTTGTTTTTTACCTACAAATATGATTATAATAATTATGACAAGTTTTATGAACGTGTCTTATAAAATATTCAGATAATGTTTCCACCATGTTAAATTTCAATTCAATGTTAATGAAAAGGTCAATATATAATTATAAACATTTCTTTTGCTTTGAGAGGATGACTAGGCATAATGGCTATATTTTTTGTTAATTCTTCAAATCTGTATACCCATATATATGTGCTTATAACAACATTATATCGTCGCTGTCGTTCTCAAACCTCGTAGCTACAAAATGCTAACTTTTCAGGAGAGAGAGAAAACCGTCACATTTTTTTATAACGATGTTTTAGAAATTGAAATTCTGTAAAAATACCAATCAAATGAAGCTGCAAAATACGGTAAAAGCCGTAGATGCATAAGTCATACTGATATTCAGAAATGGTACCTACGATATGGTACCCACGATATTTTGTCACCACAGTTTTGTGTTTTTATGAGGTACGACAATTCGAAAATGTACGAAATGACGTACCTATAGGTGAAATGAAGAAGCAATTGAAAATTAAGCCGCATCACAATTTGTCAGGATGAAAGGACGTAGCTTTGAACGTCACGTGGCTTTTTCATGGGCTCTGATTGGCGTAGAGCTACGAGATATAGCCCAAAACACGTACCAGACTTCATATATTCGGAAAAGACGAAAACAAAATTTTGAAAATTTTGGAGCTACAAGGTTTGAGAACGACAGCGACGATATGTTCAAATTTTACAATTTTTCTTGAGTAACAACTGAGTATGCAATCTACCATTAATATGCCCCTTCAAGGATTCCATTGGCTATTCATGCCTATTGATATTAAAGGCTCCTTCCAGATTTATTTGAAAAAGTGTTAATAATATTAAAATATGTTTTGGAAATGGAAATCAAATTGATTTCAGATGAAGACATATACAACAAAAAGTTAGCCTTCTATATGATTACAGTAAAAGCTAGAGCAAAAACATTTGGATGAAGCAAATAAGCTTCAATTTTACTAAATTGTTCTTTCAAGCCCAGGGAATCTTTGTTTTAGGTTGTGTGTGTATATTTATTTGATATGCCTTTTTATAATACTGTTTATATTTTGTATACATGTAATACAGTGTGTGTTCCATGCATAATCAGAATAAAATTCAAAAAGTGAAATTAGAGATAGTCCATCAAACAGTTAAATCTTCATCGAGCCAGGTTGCAAAAGGATGCATAGCTAGAGATCTACAATTAAAGAATACATGGTGCTGCTCTTACATATTTTAAAAAGACTATTGCCAAGCAATAAAATATATTTGTTGCCATAGCAACCAGAATTTTTGACGTAGGAACAAAATGAAATGACGTGCATAATGTCCATATTGCAATATATCCATGTTTAAAGTTTCATGAAAAAATATGAAGAACTTTTAAAGTTATCGCAGGATCCAGAAAAGTGTGACAGACTGACAGACTGACTGACGGACAGAGCAGAAACCATAAGTCCCCTCCGGTGAAACTGGTTGGGGACAAAAAGTTAATTGATTGTTCATTAGTATAATTGTCAAAAAAAGGTTTAAAGAGTATATCTATGTATTGAATACTTATTATGGATATTATTTCAATAGAAACATAACAAATGTTTGTCTGGACCAGCATCATGGGGCAAAAAAACATTAATCAAAAAGAGCAGCACCTTGCTCTTTCTTTCTTGATATTTTCATAATACAAAGATAATCGAGACAAGAAACTGTGTTCACAATTCTTGTATTTAAGAATAAAGAATAGCAATAGCAAATTATTTCCAGTTTTCACATAAACAAGGTAAAAATACTTGTTACATTAACAACTTCCTTTTCTTAATTACAAATGATGTAATTAGAGGTGATTAATTTCACCAGCAATCTTATAACAAATTTAAAGAACATTTTTAGTCTTAAATCGTACAGTCAGATGTGAACATGGGTACAGTTAAAAATATGTAGTCAATCCATTTAAAATCATCATTTTGTATACAAACTGGCTATCATGTGATCATAAGTATACAAACTTTTGTTGTACTTACTGATGTTTTTACATTTAAATAATATGTGATTTTGTTCCCCTGCTTTTAGTAGGTTCTTATATTTACACATTAGTACCTCAAGTTTTTCTTAGAGTTCAAATAGTTATTTATTGGTTCCATTCTTTTTTGTACATACAGTTTTTGGTTGACAAAGATGCGAACATAATGTTATTGTAATCGAAGCATAATGACAACAGATTGATCACATTTCGTGGAAAATGGTTTTTGTATTCTTTTTAAATACATTTAGTTTTATACAAAGTCGATGTTCAAAAGCAGAGTTTTCAAAAATTAAAATAAACAATAAGTTTATAACATCATTTTCATCAAATGGTTTCTATTATTTCCCTATGATTCATTTTTTTTTAAAACAGAACGGCAATTATGTTGCCCCCCTTCAAAGAAGAGGGGGTATATTGTTTTGCTGGATGTTGGTCAGTCGGTCGGTCAGTGTGCTGTGTGTCTGTCCATCTGTCGGTAGATCAGTTTGTTTTCGATCCACAACTTTTGAACGGATTGAGCGATTTGCTTGATACTTCACATTTGCATTGGACCGTAGATGACCCGTTTTGAAATTGGGGTCACTTAAGTTTCAAGGTCACTGTCACAATAAGTGTGCAAATCAAGGCCCTGTTNGGGGGGGGGCATATGTCTCCGACCACGGAGCTCTTGTTCTTCTTGAGAAGTGCTTTTTTCTTATTTTATTACTGCAGTTCCATACCCCATTGATGATTACACGAAACATTTAAGCAACTGTATGGATTTATGCATATTAATGTTATATCTAGCTATTGCACTCTGCTACCTCACATGTTGGTTGGTTAGCGTTATATGGCATAAAACACAAACAAGCAAAGCTAGGACAGCAAAGTTATCCAAGACTGGTTGAGAAAACCCCTATCAATCAATAATACCATCATATTGATGTTTATGTGCACACCGGAAATGTTTCATAATGAAATCTTATGTCTATTTAGCACAACAATTATTAAATAATATTTGTAGTTTTTTTTTCATATTCACCAGATAGTGGTGCAAATCTGTGTGCTATTCTTATCATGTGTACACATTTGACCATTGTAACCTTCTATATCAAGCTTTCTGTAAGCAGGCCCAAAACAAATTGATAAATTGTAAAACTATAAATAATGATGTTCAAGATATTTAGCTTTAGTACACCACGTCACAACCATCTATCCATGAATGAATGAGTTTCCATAATTTTAGAGGACAAGGAAAACTGACAAAGCGTGTCTAACTCTGTTAAAAATATAGCTAGTCATAATTTGTGGACACTGCTCTAATAACAACAATAAATTCATGTATATAGTCTTTTTTTATAAGGTAAATTCAGATTTTACTTTCAGACTAATTTTAGTTTCATAAAAAACTAAGGGCCCTGTCATACTGTTGCATATGGTACCAAGCAAATGAACATGCTAGGGTTAAAACAAGCATAGATAATATGGCGTACCATTTGGGTCAAAAGTCAACAAGACCTACTAGGTTAAAGAAAAATGTACGTCGACGTACATTTTGTACGTCGACGTACATTTTTCTTTAACCTAGTAGGTCTTGTTGACTTTTGACCCAAATGGTACGCCATAAGATAAGGCATATTGTTAGCCTTGGGCTGTGTATATTGCAGGAACATTTGCATACTGTTGCACACAGTGGAATAGGTTAAAGCAGAGGTATTTGAGTGTGACCTAAGTCAAGTGGAAGCAAAACGAATAACTTAGTAAATAAAAAGATTTTTTTTCATAAAGCATGACATATTTTAATAAAGAAGAAAAAATAAAATAACTTACTACTTCTGCCTGTGTCTAAGACTTCCTCCGAGTGGAACTTCCATCAAACACTGAAACTAATGAAAACTATAATTGCCATACTTTGTACTTATTTATAATATGGGTTGTTATATACATTTGTAAGACTTTATACACCAAGTTATATTTTAAATGACAAACAAGATGTGTTTGTGAAACACTATGTCCACTTTTGAGCGATTTTGACCCTTAAATTTGACCTTTGACCTTGAAGGATGACCTTGACCTTGACCTTTCACCACTCAAAATGTGCAGCTCCATGAGATACACATGCATGCCAAATATCAAGTTGCTATCTTCAATATTGAAAAAGTTATGGCCAATGTTAAAGTTGGTGCAAACAGACCAACAGACCAACAGACAGACCAACAGACCAACAGACAGACAGGGCAAAAACAATATGTCCCCCAGTATATACTGGTGGACATAAAAAGATGTGTCAAGCCCCAGTTTTCAAGAATTCTAAATGCAATTATTTTTTAATGAGAGTGACCTTTACATTTGAACTCAGGACACAGGCAAAAGACGTAATGACCTTTACGTGTAACCTTAATCGATGAGCAATATACACAGGCATACTTGCAAGAAGAACGTTGCTACAATTGTCCAACCAGAGCTTTGTCACAGACGTGACGTATACCCCCACATGCTGCATTGACACAGAATATTTTGCATGCTGTCTTCATAAATCAAGAGAATCCAATTTATGGCGATTTTTAAGAATTATTATGCCAGTATCATTTATGGCCATTTTGACCTTTGAACTCTTGAATTCTTTCGCATGACATGCCGTCCAATGACTGTGAACAAAATTAATGTACAGAGTAATTTTAAAATCTCACAATGAATGACATAGTTATGGCCCAGACAAGCTCATTTATGGCCATTTTTGACTTTTGAACTCCAAGTGTGACCTTGACCTTGGAGATATCAACGTAATTCTTTCGCATGACACACTGTCCAATGATTGTGAACAAATGTACAGAGTAATTTTAAAATCTCACTATTAATGACATAGTTATGGCCTGGAAAAGATCATTTATGGCCATTTTTGCCCTTTGAACTCAAAGTCTGACCTTGACCTTGGAGATATTGACACACCGTCCAATAATTGTGAACAAATGTACCGGGTAATTTCAAAACCTCACAATTAATGATATAGTTATGCTGAATGGGTCAAGTTCCCCACGGGTACTACTTCCCCGTACCCCGGGTACTTTTAAGTATACTACACCGTTAACAGATTTTCAAAAGATACTTTTGGGTACCCTGGTATACTTACAGGTACTCCATTTTTCCTAATAACAAAAATTTGTTCCCAACATTTTTCATACTCAATTTTTCTTCGTACCCAATTTTTTTTCGTATTCATTTTTTTTTCTTACCCAAATTTTTTGGTTGGCATAATTTTTTCGTACCCACATTTTTTTTTGTACCCACAATTTTTTGGCATAATTTTTTCGTACCAAAAATTGTTGTGCCCAAATTTTTTTTCTGTACCCAAAATTTTCGTACCCACATATTGTTTCATGCCCAAAATTTTCGTACTCTGATAAAGATGTCTAATGAACTTCCGTATGGGATGTCCAATACACTTCTGCGTGGAATGTCAAATGTATTTCTATGTGACCTGTCAAATGTTCTATGTTCTGAAGTGTGGGAGGCTTCAGAGGAACCCATATACATGCTATTTCAGATGTGCAATAGCAGGTGACTTCGTAATTATGTACTTGATACAAATTAAACTTCAAGTGGGAATAAAAACAAGAGGACCATGATGGTCCTGGAGTCGCTCACCTATTTCACACGGCACCTGGTAACAAAGGGTCATAACTCGAAATAAAAATTAAGTGGACACAAGTAGGGCACTGATAGGTCATTCTGTAGTAATTGTGTGAAAATCCTCTAAGCAGTTTCAGAGGAGTTGTGATAACAAGATTTTCTCCCTATATCTTCTATATAGTTAAAAGTAACAAAGGGCCATAACTCCTTCAAAAATTGTCCGATCAAAATGACGATCAGGTGGACACATCTAGGGTACCCATAGATCATCCTATTTGTGAAAGGAAATATCGACGATACAGCAATATATCGATTTATGGGTGTTTGGTGCTTTGACTCGCTTAAAATAAGTTATAAAAATACATTAACTCTTGGCTATTATGTTTAAATACCTAAATATAACTGCATTATTCTTAATTTGTTAGATGTAATGTACATGTACAGCGTAAATTAAATAGTGTTATTAAAATAATGAAATTGTGTCATAATATAGTGGAATCTATATAAAAAAAATATGGGGCTCATTTACAGGTCAGATTTGGAATCTCTGCTGTAAAATGAGATTTTAAATGAATTAAAGGGAGGCAAATCTGTAATAAAAAGAACATGCATAAACCGTAGTTGTTTCCCTTGTTTGAACCATGCTAAATCCTTACAAGTTTGGAAAGAATTGGATGAAAAATTTGGACTTTATTGCATAAACACCATTTTCTCAATTCAAGGGGAGGTAATTCTGTACTTCATGGACCAATAATGCTCATTTTTTGTAGGGTTCGTGTCCTCATTGATATAAAGACACTGTGCAAATTTGGAAAGGATCGGACAAAAAATGTGGAAGATTTTTGAAAGTTTTCACAAAATAGGCAAAAACGAATAAACATGCAAAGTTCAACGAGCTCCTGCGGCCATGTTTTTTGACGAATCAAATTTCTTTGAACAACTTTTTCAGGGGAGCCTTCAAAGGTCATCCCTGTGAAATTTTTTGAAAATCTGATGAGCGGTTTCTGACAAGAAGATTTTTTAAGGTTTTTACCATATATGGTCATGGCGGCCATCTTGGTTATGTGATCAAATTTTTTTTAACAATTCTTTTGTCCCATGACCTAGGGATGCTCAACATGAAATTTAGTTGAAATTGGCTCAATGGTTTAGTAGAAGAAGATGTTTACAAATTGTTTACAGACGGACGGACGGACGGACGCCGGACGCTGAGTGATCACAATAGCTCACCCCGAGCTATCGCTCAGGTGAGCTAA